>JBAJHW010000020.1:2933819-2978367 GCA_037013535.1 Intellagama lesueurii | reverse complement strand
AGTAAGAAGGAATGGAAGGAAGGAAGGAAGGAAGGAAGGAAGGAGAGGAGGGAAGGAAGGAAGGAAGGAAGGAGGGAGGGAGGGAGGGAGGGAGAGAGAGAGAAGAAGATGAAGGAAGGAAGGAAAGGAAGGATGAAGGAAGGAAGGAAGGAAGGAAGGGAGAGAATACATAAATATGTACATACATGATAGATTTATTATAGACTGATATATTTATTCCTTTATATGTAATATAAGTCTCTCTTTGTTTATATATGAAGTGTATATTATTGTTGTTGTTGTTGTTCAAAAAACACCAGGCACAGACAGTCAGTCAAAAAGTATAAAAACATTGACTGGTATTATATAGCAGATACTAGTTTTAAGCAAAAACCTAATTATCTGTTAAATATCGGCGCAGTAGGTCGGCTGTTCCTAATATTGCCATTTTTTGTAGCTCTGATGGTGCTGCTTCTTCTTCCCTTTGTATTTCACCTTTCGACTGCTAGGCAGGGATGAAGCGAGCTGGTCATCAGCATTAAATCAACACTCCAACAAGTTTAAAACAAGTTTTTCCTAAGCATGCCCCCCCTCCCGCCGGCGGTGGGGGTGGCCGGGCCTCACCCTGCAGCCCGAGCCGTCTCCCCTCTTGCTCGGAGGGGTGTTTCGCTGTTTAATGGTTCTATAGGGGCAGGAGTTATCTGCACCAGGGATAGGCCCCCATAAATCTTGCTTAATAGGTCGCTGGCATCTCTAGGGGGGCCTCAGGCAGAGAGGAATGACCCCAGCGATGGGTGCAGGAGGTCAGGGAAGGGAAATTGCCCCGAGGGGCGGTTTGTTACTGTTTAACCTCATCTGTGAGTTGAGCCGAACCTCTGGAACTCACTGCCGCAGGAAGTCCTGGGAGCAACTCCCTGGGCTTAATGCACAAGAGTCATGAAGGAATTTTATTAAACGATGGAGAGGTCAAGAATTGGTTCATCTCCTCCGGCACTAAGAAGGAGGAATTTGGTTCAAACTGAAAACAAAAGTTTGCTTGGAATTCGCTCTCCCATCAATTCGCTCCTAGCTCACGTCTATTGTATATAAACCTACGGCTAAATATTTCTCTCCGTGTGCCTGGAAAATAGCCCCTTAATATTTCGGTGAAGCTGCTGCTTCTTGACCAAAATGGAGGGGATATTTGCCAAACTGAGTCCAAAACTGCCTTCAAAGAACTCTTTAAAAGCAACTTTGGAAAAGGAGTGGCAGAAGTTACAGGCTCATCATGAAGTAACTTAATTCCAACTCGGTGTGTTCCTTTCAAAACACTGCTTCGTTTCCACCTTCCACGTCCCGTCCTTTTTTGCCGCCGAAAGCAACTCAGCCCTGACCATCATGTTATCTATCACACGTTCGTTCCAAGCTGGGGATCCAACCAGAGTTAGTTAGGGGAACGTTTGGTCTGGAGGTGGAGGAAAAAAATATGTTCCTTTGGCCCTCCTCAAAGAATGAAGAAGGATCTGCGTCAAGGATCCACCGGAGCAGAGAGAAGAGGCCGGCGAGAGGCTCAGATGATTTATCCGAGCCCCTTGGTTCCGCTCGAACAGGCCGGGAAGGGCTTTTGCATGACAGCAAACTTTTACAGGAGTTGGAAAGAAAAATGGTGTATTTTTGCTTCCGTTTCCAAGCGGCCAGCATTTAGATTTAGGAAATTCAGACCGAGATCCTGTTCATGGCATTAACTCAAATGGAGTAACTTCACAAAGTCATGATGGATGGATGGATGGATGGATGGATGGATGGATGGATGGATGGATGGATGGATGGATGGATGGATGGATGGATGGATGGGTCGGTCGGTCGGATCGGGTCGGTCGGTAGATAGATTTAAGCCTACTCAGTAATGTTATGTGAATTATGCCAGTATTATTATTATTATTATTATTATTATTATTATTATTATTTTAATCTTAGAAACTGCAGAGCAGGAAGGGACCCTATAGGATCATCCAGTCCAGCCCCTGTCAAGGGGTCACCCTGAGGAATCGAACTCCCAACCTCTGGCTCTGTAGCCATAGACCGCAATCCCTGAGCTTTCCAGCTTCATTAAAATATTTTTACTCTGCCTTTCTCCTTTCAAAGGACTGAAGACAGCTCACATTTTAAAAGACAACAATAGGATTTTAGCCTGAAAAAATCTCTGCCTTCCCAACTGGGGCAAGACTTGGCTGCTGTTTTCCTCCACTCTCTTCCCACAACCACCCTGGCGTGTGGGGAGGCAGCTTTGGCCGGCGGAGCACGGGCCCTTTTTTGCCGTGGTTTCCACACGTATCCCGGCGGAGCTGGTGGGGGGGGGGAGAACCCCGGAGATCAGCGTCCCTCGGGGTGGCTGGGGGGCCCCATTCCGCCTGCCAGGAGGGCTGCGGCTCGTGACTTAGAGAAAAAAGAGAGCGGAGGAAGTTAAATTGAGGAAATGAACAGGATACCTGCTCGGCAAGGATGAAGCTTAAGGGATACCCTTTCGCTGGGCAGGGAGTTGGAATCGTTTCTCACTCGTGGCACCGGTGAACAAGTTGTGCAGGTATCATCATGTGGAGAGAGGCCGGGAGAGAAAGGTGGGTGGCGTCTTTCTCACCTGGCCCCCGTGGGTTGCTCTTCAAGAACCTCCCCGACCTCAGCCCGGCCGGCTGGTGTGTTAATCTCCAAAATCGCTGGAGGTTGCAGGAGACTTTCCCCCCAGGTCTCAGGGGGAAGAAGGTGCATGAATCGGGATCCGGTGATCGGGCAGGTGAGAAACGCCAGCTTGAAGTTGCTAGGGATTCTGAGGATGCTTGGTTTCTCTCCCTCCCTAACAAGCCCCCGGGGTGAGACCGGAGGCGGCGAGAGGGTTGGTGGAAGCCACCGGCACTGCCTTCTGCTTCTGCTGAAGATCATGGTGCTGCCGAAGGATGGATCTCTCTCCTCTCTCTCTCTCATCTCTCTCTCTCTCTCTCTCTCTGTGTGTGTGTGTGTGTGTGAGAGAGAGAGAGAGAGAGAGAGGGGGGAGAGAGAGAGAGAGACCATAAGGAAACCATGGTGTGTTGTTCTGGATACCTGGAGGTTCCTTACCCCCCCACCCCTCACATCTGGGATGGAGGTCCTTTCCAAATTCTAACCTTAACTAGGTGGAATTAGAACTCCAGGGGTTTTCGGGCGAGGACTCTGGAGACCCGAGTTCGAATCCTGACCCAGCCGTGGAAACCCACCGCCAAGGCAGTCCGGGGGGGGGGGAACCCTCTCCTTGAACATCTCCAGAGACTCTGTTAGGGTCATTGTGTGAAATCCGGAGCAGTTTCGCAGCACAACAGAAGGTGTTGCCGTTCTGGGAGCTGAAGGAAACCAGGCATGGATGGTTTTCCAGGGAGAGTGCAGCTAAAAAAGGCCTTTTAAGAATTGACTTGAAAGGTTCATGTAGGCTGAGAAGGTCCCCACAGCTGTGTTTTCCTTCTTTGATGTCGATTCCAGACTTTTAAATCGGATAATTCCAATATGCCCTTAGACCGTCGAATGCAGGCACACCGTGTTTGCCAGGGAGGGGGCACAGGGTGGGCGTTCACAATTCAAAGTACTTTGGTTCTAAACAGGAGAATCGTCTGGTTTTCTTTCTATTTTTTTTTTTTAAAATAAATCTGTACTGCTGCAGCCTTGCAATGATAATTATGATTTCCTCTGCTGTTCTGGAACAGGATATCACCAATCGCGTATAGTTTGACGCGGCTTGTTAATTTCCGGGCCAAGCTGTGCCTATTTATAGATGATCCGTCATTAGAAGGGAGAATCCCTTAAGGGCTGATGGGGAGTGACTGTCGCATTTCTCATCTGCTGTTGTTTGAAATTTAGCTTTCTTTGTTTCTGAGCTCATATCTCACGTGAGACTGTCGGAAATGTTAAGGTCTCTTCCCCCCCCCCCCCCCAATTACTTTCCTGATGAGTAATAAATATGAAGAGATCATCAGGGTTTATGTGAGAGTAAAAGACCAACAGACCCTTCCTTCCTTCCTCTTATCCATCATCAGCTCCTTCCTTCCTTCCTTCCTTCCTTCCTTCCTTCCTTCCTTCCTTCCTCTTATCCATCATCAGTTCCTTCCTTCCTTCCTCTTATCCATCATCAGTTCCTTCCTTCCTTCCTCTTATCCATCATCAGCTCCTTCCTTCCTTCCTTCCTTCCTTCCTTCCTTCCTTCCTTCCTTCCTTCCTTCCTTCCTTCCTTCCTTCCTTCCTCTTATCCATCATCAGTTCCTTCCTTCCTTCCTCTTATCCATCATCAGCTCCTTCCTTCCTTCCTTCCTTTTGACAACAGCGAACAAACAATATGGGGTTTCCCAGAGAATGGAAGCCAAGAGTGTTACAACACTGCTTTTATCACCCCATATATCTTTAATACGGATTACAGTACCCAACCTTTCCTTATACAACTCCTTGGGCAATGCTGTGTTTTGATTCCTGGACATTTTCCGCAGCTCACTGTATGTATCAAACCTGTTGGCTTTATTTCCTAAACAGAGGAGTGGCCATTATGCCTGCTCGTTAATTTATTTTGAAGGCAAAGAGGAAAGCGGGTCATAATTACTTCTTAATTTATTTTGGAGGCCATGGCAACCTTGTTCAGGCTGCCCACGCACCCATCACCATAACAGTCGGCCAAAAAAAGGTGCAAAATTATTTGCATGGGGATATGATGGTTATCGTCGGCTTTGTCAGATGCAGGCTAGACTACCGCAACACACTCTGCCTGGGGCTGCCTTTGGAGGCGGTACAACCTCTCCAGTTGGCACAGGATTTCCCTCCCTGGTGCCTCGTGAGGGCAAGGAACGACAATAGCCATTTATGGCCTCTTGTGTGTTTTTATGGCTTTCTAGATCCCAAAATGACGAGCGAGGATTCCTCCGGGGAGGCCAAAGGTAAGCAGAAGACGGGGACTGGGTGATCGGGAGACTGTGATTTGAACCCAGATCTCCCGAATCGAAGCCTTCGACTCTAACAAACCTTTCAGCCTGGATTCTGAGAGATTTCGCTGGAAATCCTAATTCTTTGGCTTTCTTTGCCCCTTAGAATTCACCTGGGTGGTGAAAGCCAACGACCGGGCTTACCACGACCAGTTCCGGAAGAAGCACATGTGGTGCCTGAAGAGGAAAAAATACACAGTAAGGATCTCGGCAGGCCTTTGCGGGTCTTTGTGTCGCTGTGTCTCTCTGTGCGTGCCTGTGTTTAAATCCAGATTCCAGCTCTTGGTATTTCTGTATCTGGGGAGGCCCCCAAAGGTTCATTTCTTCAAAAAGGGTTAGGATGGGTGGGGACAGAAAACCCGATCCGGGTTTTGGTACGAAATTTCCAGCTGCTCCATAAGGAGCTGAGCCTTCCCCCCCCAAATACACACCCCAGATCAAGTTCAGCACCATGGAAACCTCCTTCAACGGTCGGACGGAAACCCGGGGTGGATTCCCTCCCTCCACCAGGCACCGAAGAAGCGCTGGATATTTTTTTAAAAAGCAAAGATCTTCCGGGAAACCCTGGCTTCTCCGGATATGGCAGTAAGGACCAATGGTTGGATTGCCTCCAGTGCTCAAAGCCAAGCCTAACGTTGCTCTCTTCTGTTAGGATAATGGCATCAAGACAGCCAAGTATAACGTGCTCACGTTCCTCCCCCTCAACCTTTACGAGCAGTTTCAACGCCTGGTGAACCTGTATTTCCTGTCCATCATTTTATTACAGGTAAGAAGGGGCTCCAGATAGCAACGCCTTAGATCCAGAGCTGGGGAACGACTCCCCCCAATAGAGGCTGATCAGGTTGCCATTGGTGTCTCTCTAAGCTATTGCCTTCTAGTAAAACGGGAAGAGTGGAGGGTCATCGTGATGAAACTCAGCCTCCCCACCCGGTCTATCCATGCAGGCAGCTGAGTCGGTCAATTTCAAGAAAGGGAGAGCAGGTCTTTTGCAAAGCTAATAGCTCTTAATTGCCCATGCAAGACCAACACCGGATGACTCAGAACCATATACATTTCCTAGGAAAGCCCGTGTCTTTTCCAACTTACGGCATGAGGGCTGATGCAAGTGGAGAGAGAACAAGGGGGCAGGGGAAGGCTGGGTATTTGTGGTGGACTTCTTAGTCCTTGGCTTGACTCTGTGAATCCCGGCTCCGCTACCGAGGCTGTCTCTAAGGCCTGGGGAAATGGGAAGTGTTATTCTCCCTTGCCTTCACTCTGGATTGGCTTTATGATATTTGCCTTCACTCTGAATTGGCTTTGTGATATTTCCTAGCGGCAGAACTGTGGGAAGCAATACGAGACCGGCGATGAAAGGGGAAGCCTCTCCGAAGAGAGGGAATGCTTATGATCCATGGTCCTGGGACACAAGATTCTGCTTGATGGGAACTTAACCTGTTAAAAATGAAATTCCCAACCTAACGTTGATGTACAGTATGACCTCCATATCCGCGGGGGATCGGTTGCAAGCCCCAGTGCGGATACCGAAAAATGTGGATGGTAGCAAACGCTATTTTAATAGCAAACACTATACATAGCATAGTCTCTGGCTCCCTCTAGTGGCCAGTCCTGGTGACGATATATATGGATTTTTCTGTTAATAGTTCTATTTTCAGACCGTGGATAAGTGAATCAGCGGATACTGGGATCCTACTGTAAATTGATTCAATGTTCCACCTCAGTAAAAGTTGAACGAAACCTTTCCAACTCACCGTCTTTGATGAAGTTGGTTGGAAGGATTTCATGCTTGGGCTTTGTTTTATCTTTCTTAAATCATTTTGCCAGCTTGCCCCCGTTCCTTCCTTTTCCAGACGGTACCCCCAAATTTCCACCTTGCCGTGGTTTGCCCTCATGTTCCCGCTCATGATCCTCCTCAGCATCCGAGGCGTCCGTGACTTGATTGATGACATTGTGAGTACGGCATTTGGCTTCACAGAGTCGCCGGTTTATCTCTTGGTGAATAAGCGGCTAGGGAGCTCCCCCCCCCCCCCCCCCCGGTTTAGTCCATAATTTAATGTATTCCTCGCAGAATACATTGCAAAGAGGAGAATTCCAAGTTTCTAGTCATAAGCTCTCCCAATTTTTACTTCTCAGACACGGCACCGAAGTGACTGGGAAATCAACAACCGGCCGTGTGAGATCTTGATGGGGAAAAGGTGAGGGGAAAATTATTTCCATCATAAGGTTTCCACTCTGCCTTCCTCTTATTTGATAAGATTCTGTGAACAGGGAATCCCGGTTTTTGACTACACATTTTCTCCTAGGAATACAGTCACACTAGTGACAGCATTTCTTGCCTTCACTCTGAGTTGGCTTTACGATGTTGTCCCTTGCCCTCACTCTGGATTGGCTTTACGATATTTGCCTTCACTCTGAATTGGCTTTGTGATATTCTCCCTTGCCCTCACTCTGGATTGGCTTTACGATATTTGCCTCCACTCTGAATTGGCTTTGTGATATTCTCCCTTGCCCTGACTCTGGATTGGCTTTATGTTATTCTCCCTTGCCTTCACTCTGGATTGGCTTTACGATATTTGCCTCCACTCTGAATTGGCTTTGTGATATTCTCCCTTGCCCTGACTCTGGATTGGCTTTATGTTATTCTCCCTTGCCTTCACTCTGGATTGGCTTTACGATATTTGCCTTCACTCTGAATTGGCTTTGTGATATTTCCCTTGGCCTCACTCTGGATTGGCTTTATGTTATTCTCCCTTGCCTTCACTCTGGATTGGCTTTACGATATTTGCCTTCACTCTGAATTGGCTTTGTGATATTTCCCTTTGCCTTCACTTTGAATTGGCTCTACAGTATTGTTCCATGTCAACCAATCCAGTTGATAGACCTGCTTCCCCCCCGCCCCGCTCTCTCCTACTTCCTCGGTCCTGGAACTATTGGATTACATTTGAGTGAGGTGTATGAGAAATCAGAAGGATACAAATATTATGATTTTTTATTTTTTTATTTTTTTTATTTTTTTTGCCCTGGAGCTACCTGGAGTCCTGGAAAGAGTTTGAGAAAGTTAATCTTGGACTACAAAACCCCTCATCCATTCCCAGACTCCTCCATGGTGTCCAAAGAATCCTGGAAATGCTGATTTAATTCCCCCCCTGGACACTGCTCCTGGATATGGCTGCTCTCTCATTCTTCCCCTCTCTCCTCCAGTTTCAGCCAGAAAAAATGGTGCGACATCCACGTGGGGGATATCGTTTGCCTTCGTAAAGACAGTTTTGTGCCGGTAATTCTTCTTCTTTGTTTTCAGCTCAGGTTTTCTCTAAGTAGGACACACGATTTGGTAGGGTCACGATCCGAGTGGAAGCTGTTGCAGTTCTGCTAAAATAGATCCCATTACAAGCAATCTGGTTGATCTTGTAGCGTAATTCAAATGAATGCTGCTCAGCCCATAAGAAACGGATCAAGTCCATCTCTTGGCCCACTCCACTTGTCATTAGGGCATGGGTGTACAGTTGCTGACCTCTCTAATTGTGCGTGCCTGTCACACCAGCAAGTTGCGAGAAGTCTCTCTTACGTATTTTCCTCTCAATTTTTCCCCCTTTTACTTCCCAAGGCTGACCTTCTCATATTATCCAGCTCGGAGCCAAACAGCCTCTGCTACGTGGAAACGATGGACATTGATGGGTACTATTCCTCTTTTAATCCTGCTTTCTTTTGACCCCAACCCCAACCAAGTCTGGCCTCTGTTTGGGGTGTCTAAATTGGCCAGGCTCCCACCAAGGGAGCTAGTTTTATGGTGAGTGGGAAAAGAAATACAGTAGGAACCCCATAGGATTAGTTTCACATACCCATCAGCTGGAAATATTAAAAA
The DNA here is from genome assembly GCA_037013535.1 of Intellagama lesueurii. Lineage (NCBI taxonomy): Eukaryota > Metazoa > Chordata > Lepidosauria > Squamata > Agamidae > Intellagama > Intellagama lesueurii. Next base: position 2,969,562 of record JBAJHW010000020.1, on the reverse strand, counting down.
ATATTAAAAGAAAAAAAAATAGAAATGTATATTTTCATGGTGTATTTACCAGCACTGGCCACCAGAGGGAGCCAGAGACCATGCTGTATATTCTTGTTCTTAGACCACATAGCATGGTCTCTGGCTCCCTCCAGTGGCCAGTACGGGTAATACATGATTAATTTTTTTTTCTCTCTCAATTTTTTTTCTTTTGCCATGCTATATATATACTGTCTGCTATTATCTGCAGTTTCCATGTGGGGGCGGGGGGGGGGGGACAGGACTTGGAACCAAGCCTCTGTGGATATAGGAGTCCTCCTGTATAACCCATACATGACAAAGGAGCGTGTCGTCAAACTGGAACCAAAGATGTGGTGGGGAGGCAATCGGGGGGACCCAAAAAGCCACAGAGGACCTCATCCTGGCTCTGCATTTGAGGGTTTTTTTTTCACATCTAATGTCGGTTCTTCTCACTCGTTTTCAGGGAGACGAATCTAAAATACAGGCAGGCCCTACTGGTGACGCATGAGCAGCTGACCGGTGAAGAGGCCATGGCTGCTTTTGATGGTGAGATTCAGCAGTCCTTAATACTTACTTTCTTTATCCTCAATGGTACTCTCCATTCTTGTTGTCTGCATCCTTTGGTTTATAGGATTTCAAGCTGATGTCAATTAAATTCTGACTTATGGGGACTTCTAAGATCTACTGCCCCCATGGATGATCTCAGAATCAGAGATGGTGGTTGGTGGTTTCAAGCTCTTGGCTCTGGGCTCCGTGTCCTAAGCTCCAACCCACTGAGTGGCCCAGCTAGCTCATTCTTTCAGCACTGGATTGCTTTGCCACCTTCTTTTCCAGGGCCGTTGGTGGCTGAGATTTATATAACGCTTAGATTAGCCTTCCATTCCAAGTGGTAGAAGGTTAAAAACACAGGCAGGATTTAAATGAACACAACTCAGTTGAGACAGGGAAATCGTTGAACTTGAAATCAAGGGGGAAGAGGAAGGAAGGAAATCAGGTACTGTAGTACCCCTGTATCCATGGGAGGTTGGCTCCAAGCCCCTTCACCCCATAAATGCTGAAAAATAGTGGTAATTGCATGGCAAAAGAAAAAAATCCAGAAAAAAGTATTTTCACAATGTGTTACCAGACCTGGCCACAAGAAGGAGCCAGAGATAGCAAGAATGCACACCGTGCTCTCTAGTTCCCTCTAGTGGCCAGTTCCAGTAAATACATTGCAAAAATACATATTTCTACTTTTTTTCTTTTAATATTTTTAATATTTTCAGACGGTGGATAAGTGAAACTGTGGATACTGATCCCGCAGATATGGGGGTCCTACTGTATTTCCCCTGTCCCTCTTTCTTGGCTCTCCAGGGACAGTGACATGCGAAGAGCCCAACAGCCGGATGAACAGCTTCATCGGCACCCTGGAGTGGCGTGGAGAGAAATACGCTCTTGATGGTGAGAAGATCTTGCTCCGTGGCTGCCGGATACGAAACACGGAGGCCTGTTACGGCCTCGTTATTTACGCCGGTGAGTGAGTATGGCTAGATCTACCTTTCCTGGAATCAGAGGTCATTTAGTCTGACCCTCTCATTTCCCAGCACCCAAGGACACCCAGTGAGTGGTGTGACTTCCGATTTCGGCACTGCTGTGGTTTTTGCCTCGGATCCTGGATGCGCTCACTTCCCGACAAGCCATGCCACTAAGAATCATGCTATCCTATGCACAATTATTTAATTTGCTAGCCCCTGCCTATCTTACATCGAGGGTGAAAATCTTATTTCTCTTTTCTGCGATTGAAGCAGCCGACGAATGATATGCTTTCATTCTTTACTTTCCCAAAGGAGTGTCTCAAGTTTCTAGTCCTCATTGCCTCCGGGGCCGAATCCCTGTTTCTTTGGGACGTCCTTAAACAGAAATCACAAATAATCCGCGTCCCAGAACTGCCCGATGTGAAGAACCCATCCAGGAAAAAATGGGCGAATTTTGTGTTGATTTCAGTGCTAACCCCGAAATTATCTGTTGCTGGAATAAATCCGAGTGTTTGATAGCTCATGGCCAGAGATCTTAGAAAGAAAGAAAAACATACATAGGGAGTAGGATTTAATTACTGTTTTTCTGTCCAACAAAGGTATGAATCTACCATACTTTGACCAGCTAGAGATGGCAGAAGGATTTCTTTCTTTCTCATCTAAATATCTCAAAATGTCTTTTATGCAGGATTTGATACCAAAATCATGAAAAACTGTGGGAAGGTCAAGATGAAGAAAACCAAGCTCAGTATTCTCATGGACCGCCTGGTGTTTCTGGTAAATTCAATCCTTTTTTCCCCTGAGATTGAGGGAGACTGTGATCTATGGGGGGTGGCCAGAGTTTCTTTTGATTTCCAACGGGATTTCGCTTTGCTAGAAAATGCCAGGACTTGAACCCACAACTTTCTCTATGCAAAGCAGGGGCTCCTCCACCACTGAGGTAGAATCTGGGCCCATATTCACCTCCCCTGTTTTCTCTCTGTAGGTCACAGTGGTTCTGCTGCTCCTCTCATTTGGCCTTGCTGTTGGCTCCGGGTTGTGGGCCGAAAAGTTCCGTCAGGAGCACGCCTACCTCTCTGCTTTCTACAACAAAATCAGCTCGGTCACGTACGCTGTCTACGCCTTTTTTGGATTCATCATCCTCTTCAGCCTCGTGATCCCCATGTCCATGCTCATCACGTACGTTCCAAGCCGGGGGGGGGGGGGCGTTGTCGTGCGTGGAGGTGGGGGGCTGCATTTCTACATTCTGCTCATTCACCTGAAACCATGGACCCCACAAAACGTCTTTCATTTTGGAAGACCCGGTGAAGGTCCGAACTTTAATTCGTTTTTGGTCTGAACTTTATAAGAGGTCTCCAAGGTGCTGAAGCTATTTTTGGAGGACCCGGCTGGCTTCTCCGAGAGCTCTTGTAAAGTTTGACCGAAAAAAACATGGAGCGGATCCCCAACCTCCATGAAAACAGAGCTACCAGAGCTACTGAACTGGGGACGTCCCCACCCCGAAGTTCTGCTATTCGTGGCCGTACCCCTTGAGGCCCTCAAAAGTTTGAGGTCCCCTTCCAGTGGTTCCCAACCATGGGTCCCCAGATGTTCTTGGATGACAACTCCCAGAAATCTTGGCTAGGACAGCTAGTGGTGAAGGCTTCTGGGAGTTGTAGTCCAAGAACATCTGGGGACCCAAGGTTGGGAAGGAACCACGGCCTTATGGGATCCTTGTTGTCCTGCTTCTCCTAGGTTTGAGTTCATCTACCTGGTCAACAGCTGCTTCATCAACTGGGACGTCGAAATGTACGACGCAGTCAAAGATACACCGGCGAAAGCTCGAAGCACAAGTTTGAACGACCAGCTGGGGCAGATAGAATACGTTTTCTCCGATAAGACGGGCACCTTGACGCAAAACATCATGACCTTCAAGAAATGTTGCATTAACGGGAAAATCTACGGTAACGTGGAGTCAACGTTCGGATTCTGCCACTGGGTTTCCTCTCCGTTCTAATCCAGGATCGGGGATAATAGTAGAAACATTCAAATATCAAACTCTAGGTTGCTTCTAATTTTTTATTTTTTTAATATGGGCAGAGACAGGAAAGTGTTGCTTATTCAAATACCTGCAGCTCAATGTTTCAGGCCAAAGAAATCTGCAAACCAAGTTCTTAATTTTTTTTTTTTTAAATTGCACTTTTAATCATATTACTGTTTTTCTCCCTCCTTTGGAAATGTTCACAGGTTCATCCCACAGTGGCACCAGAACTGAACAAATGGTACGTCAGATATTCTTGTTGGAGACTGGGTGGGCTTATCAAAAATTTTAGCCGTACGAAAGGGGGCAAAGGGGATGATGCTCATGGTTAAATTAGAATTAAATTAGCGCAGTCTGGACATTCTTAATCTTACATGGTAGTCACCGGGCCTAATCCTGTTTAGCTTCCATAACAATTTAGCTTCCACATTTACGGGTCTGTTAAGGTGTCTCCCTATCTCTAGGGCTCAAAAAAATTTGTGAATGTCCACTAGCTTCTGGTTTGTCCCATATTTTTGTAATACAGACCATCATTTCCAGTAGGAAACATATGTGATTATATGTTCTGACCCATTTCTCCAGTGACATTTTTTTAAGGCATGAAAACGGCACTGTTTTTATGTGTATCACCACAAAATTCGCATTTTCGGGCACAGTGTTTCCTGAAATATAGATTTTTTGTAGGCATTTCATCCCAAGAGATGTTTCCATCTGCATTTCAAACAGAATATACTATATCCCGTGGACCCCTTTTTAAAGCAGAAACCCCACCGTGTAAAATTCAGAGACATGGGAACAAAAAATTAAAAAGCCCATCCACTTTTTGGAAAAATTGTGCGTTAAAATTGTGCGTAAAATTAAAAAGCCCATCCACTTTTTGGAAAAATTGTGCGTGTTTGTCTAGGAAATGCAAGTCCTATTTGTTTTCTTAAAACATTTTTCTTCACTTCGGCCCCCCCCCCCCCTCCCAGGACACCCTTTTGAACCAGAACAAGTACCAGGATGGGAAAATGGAGTTTTATGACCCCGCTCTCTTGGACGCAATACAGCAAAACAACGACCCTGTGGTGCGGGAATTCATGCGCTTGCTCGCCCTGTGCCATACCGTGATGGTGGAAGAGAAGGAGAGTAAGTGGTAACCATCCATTCTCTCTTTTAATTCAAGACAGCATCTTTAAGAAGGGTGCGGAAGAAGCTGGAACCTTCAGGGTAGACGGGGAGAGGATCGGACCAAGAGGATTGGTGAGGTGGCTAGGGGGTGATGGGATTTGTAGTCCAAAAAGGCGTTTTTCTCCCCCCCCCTCCGCCCCGCGCCACCCAGATATGAGCTTGAGGCTCTACATGGGAGAAGGCAGAATGATGGGATTTGTAGTTCAAGAATAGACTGAGTTTTGTCGCACAGGCCACCATGCTGAACATAGGTCTGGAGAGCATAAACGGGTTGCTAAAGCTAGTTTTCCACAGAAATCATCAAGACCCAAGCACGTGGAGTCAGATCTGGCCAACATCTCACCCAGTTGGGTTGACTGGGACTGTTAGCCATGGCTGTCCCAGCTCTGAAGCGGGATTCTGTTCCTCCCTAGCCCAGTCTGGGGATTTTGGGTCTTGTGTGGTGGTCTAAGAAATAATCAGCCTGACCCTGTTGAGCTTCCATAATAAGATCTGATTGGGCCCCACTGAGCTAGGCCTAGCTCAGCCTGACTTCCTGTCCGGACAGAAAGAACAGGAAGCTTGGGTGAAGCTAGGCCTAGCTAATTCTGGTGCCTCAAAGCCCTCCCAGGCGAGCCACATTTACGGGTCTCTTAAGGTGCCTGCCTATCAGGTAGCACTCCCAGGAAGGAGAGCGATGGGATTTGTAGTCCAGGAAATCCAAAAATCCCATCCCTACCGCCTCTTCCACCCTGAAGCATGGCCACGAACCCCATAAGGAAATGGAAGAGGAGGATCAGGTGCCCCCCCCCACCCAAAAGGAAAAGTTAATGCTTTCAATTAAATGAATATGATATTTATTTTCCTAATATCCAGCCGTGGAGTCACCTCCAGGTTGTTTTGCTTCCTAATTCTGGTGCCCTGGTGCAACGCCTCAAATGCTCAGCCCTGTTTATGGCCCTGTAAACCCAACTTATCCAGGCTAGAGAGGGGAAGGATGATGTCCGGTCCTCAAGAGCATAGCTCGAGGTGGAACGGCTCCGGTTGAAATATTCCGTGTTTCATTAAAATAAATAAATCGGTGGACCCATCAAGGGATTTCGAACAGTGGCACGGGGGTTAGCCTGGGTTCTCGGGACCTTCTCGAAACTTTGTCGGCCAAACGAAGAGTGGCCGGATTAAATTAGCCCAGGATTGGCCGGAGGGAGGATGCTACATTCTTGCCAAGCACCTCCGTGGACGCTCTCCGATGGCTGATCAGAGGCAGTTCCGGAAGACTCAGCCACGTGTCCAGCCACATCTGTGCACGAGGAGGAGAAGAATACCTTCCCGGGGAACTCCGAAATTACTAAACCCTCCTGTTTCTCTCTTTCGACTTCTGAGCCCTCTCGTCGTCCGTGCCGGTCCGTGGCAACACCTTTATGGACTGGACGGAAGCCAGAAGGGTGCGATTCTTGATGCAGAGGGATTAAAAACCTTTTAAAGATTGGCATGGTCCGAAGGAAAGGGATCTTTCACTGGTTTAATCCTCTTCCACCTCTCATTCAAGTTCTGATCGGCAATGCAGGGCGTCTCCTGGATGGAAGAAAGGCCTTGGAGGGAGCAGGCGAGGTTGAAAGAGAAGCCATTTTATTCCGGAGAAAGGAAAACAAACATCCCAGGCAGCAGCTTTAATCTGATTTCTGCCTAACTGAAATCTTTGTGAGAGCAAATCGTTCAGGGATGACTTTTCTATTGTCAGGAGAGAGGGAGGAAAAAACACACACACTGCAAAACAGGGGTTTCTGTCTCCCACACTTTCGAAAGGCAACGGAAAATTTAGGTGTGAAGGACTTCGGTTTTAGCTTTATCGGTGGTCCACGCTGTTACAAGGGAAGTAAGAGAAAGATGGGACACCTTTTCTTTGAATTACGTATAGGGCATGTTTTTTCACAATGCCTTAACCACATTTTTTTTGGCATGGCGTCATCCCCTTTCATCAGTATTTTACTGATCGTCATCCGTAATATGAAAGTAGGGAAAGACGAGGAAGTCAGAAACTGGTCTGGAGTCCAGAAAGCCATTCAAAACCAGTTTTCGGTAACCGGTAGGGTTACAGGAAGTGGAAAGAATTTAAATCCTCTTTATCAGAGTCGCGCCTTTCTCTTCCCATCTGACACATGAATTTTTTGCTCCTGCGTATTCTCAAATAAATCAGCCGTTCCAAACAAAGGTGAGAAGGAAGTTAATCTCCGAGTTAATCAGAAAAACTCCATCTTTGGCATGAGATCATTTACTAATAACAGGCGAGCCTGACGCATTTGTTTTTAATTCTGCATTATAACCGGGCCTCGCCAGTATCATAATTGATTTCAGATACAGACTGTGTGCTCAGATCACCGACACATGCGCACGGGACCGGTGCCGTAGGGAGAAGCTAAGAATTCATGTCGTTCCGGAACAATTTATTTGAGTTTTGAAACTCAGGATGGAAAGAATGTGAGGTTTTTGAAAAAGTTAAGAAGTGAAGCCAATAGATTTTTCTGCTTCGCAGTCTGTATTCTGAACGCAGATTAAAAGAGTGACTCCGAGGCCAGGGGGGGCATCCAATCCGCTCCAGGGTTTAGGCTGGCCGTAAAGGAGCTGGTTGAGGTTGAGCTCCTTGGCGTTGAGCTCTCACGAGGCTTGGGCTAAAACCTGGGGTAGATTCACCAGCAGGAACTGGACAATTAGTTCTTCGTCATAGTATGGTTTCTTAGCATGCAAGACCAATTCAAAACCAAATGGCTGAGAAAACCCAGGTGACTGTTACTCCTAAAATGTTGTTCCTTTGTAGATGAGTTGATTTATCAAGCTGCCTCCCCTGATGAAGAAGCCCTTGTGTCGGCGGCCAGAAACTTGGGCTACGTTTTTCTCTCCCGGACCCAAGACACGATCACCATCAGCGAGTTGGGAGTGGACAGGACTTACAAGGTCTTAGCACTCCTGGACTTCAACAGCGTGCGGAAACGCATGTCTGTCCTAGGTGAGCATTTGAAGAACTTCCTAGACTTCGGAGACTTAAATTCAACCACTGAACTCGACTAAGGTCGCTGATCAGGTCAAAACGTCTCCCGTGTTGGGTTTTCGGAGATTCGTTTAGCACAGAGGCCGAATCCCGAACACCTGGGATCCTGTCGCGCCGCTACAGGATCGGCCTAACTTAGAGAGGCACATTGCCCAGAGGTTAGGAAGTCCCTGTAGATGTTGCCTGATGAGTCTTGTGTCTCAATTTCTGCAAAAACCACCCGCCGAGATTTCTTTACTGAACTTAATAGCCGTTCGTGTCCAAATGACTGACCGTCGGCGTAGTTACGCAACAGGATTCCAGCGGTTTTCTGTTGGTTTGGATTGCCCGATCCTAGCCTCGGACTCTGACCCCCGAAGAAAACCCTAAATACAACTTTTATCCCAATCCTAAACCCAACCCTAACTCTGATTCTTCTGCTGATCATCAAAACAGCAGCTTTTCTGCTGTGGGGTCAAAAAACAAACAAACACAAAACCTAACACCCTGGAAGTTATTCTATTTATATAGAAGATATATAGTTCATCTCCCTAGATTAAGTTGAAAGGTGTTTTCTCTCTTTCAGTACAAGATCCCGAGGGCTGCGTCAAGCTTTACACCAAGGGGGCCGACACTGTGATCTTAGAGAGAATCCAAAGTGGCCAGGCCACTGAGGGGGGCACCTTAAAGGCACTGGATGTAAGTATTACTCGAAGGTTAAGGAACAAGTAAGAAAGGAGAGAAGGCAACGGGAACAGGCATGGGGGTGGTTAGAAATGGAGGAAACATGGCATTTATCAGCTGCATTTATACCCCGGATCGATGGCCTCCAATGGGCTCATGCGCCTCCTTTTCCCCTCTTCACAACAACCCTGTGAGGCGGATCAACACTGTCTTTCTTTACACCATTTAAGGAAAGACACGCGACGGCACGGTTTTTAGCGTAGCCGTCTGCGTTTCGTCAACGAATGTAACTTACACGCATGTCAACGTTGCCTGTTGGTTAATGTCCATGATCCACTTTTTATTTGTGATGATGGGTTCCTATTTCGAGAACGGTGTTAGCTGCTGTTTTGAAACACTACCAAGGACGCCCACTGGGGTAACGCCGTTGGTGTAAGTCCCATTGCCGAATAGCTGCAAATGAAGAAGCCGGCATCGGTGTGGGTCGTTATACACCGATTCCATACCACACCGCCAGATGCCTCGGGCGGCTTCTTTATTTGCTCGGGGAATTGACGCCCATTGTGATTACACCAGTGCAAAAACGGTGACACGCTTTTGACCGCGTCCTCAGGAAGGAGCATTTGAGATTCCGGGGTTTACGGCAACTCATCCTCACGGCCATCCTGCCACTTTGTGTAATTTCGGGACAACGCCGTCTTCACCACGGCCCGCGGTTTCTCCTCTTTCACTTTCTCCCTCTCTGTTTTTCTCTCTCCATCCCAGAGTTTTGCCGAGGAAACTCTGAGGACACTCTGCTTAGCGACCAAAGACGTGGACCGGGAGGCGTACACCGCGTGGAGCCAGAAGCACCACGCCGCCAGCGTCTCGTTGCAGGATCGGGCCCACAAACTGGACAAAGTGTATGAGGAGATCGAGAAAGACCTCAAGGTCAGAACTGTAATTTTATTTTATTTTTCCAGCCAAGGGCTGAACCATTCAAAGAAGAGTCTTCTATTCTTTCCCCCCTGCAATCTCCATTTTGCGGACCAGAAGGGACATCCCTCATGATGTTGAACGATAAAGAGCTAGGCCAATGCTGAATTTAAAATGATGAACGTGGAAGGAGGATGGGTCACCTCACCCTTTGGCGTTGGTGGAGTCTTGAGATGGATGAGAATTTTGTTTCATAGTGCTGGTTTTGAGGACGATTTATCCAAACCTGGAAATCTGTCCATGTTCAGTTGCAATTTTATAAATGCAGTAGGACCCCCATATCTCCGTGGGATTGTTCCAGGTCCCCCTCTGCAGATGCTGAAAACCGTGGATAATAGCAAATGCTATATATAGCATGGAAAAAGGAAATAAAATCCCCCAAAAAGTATTTTCAACATAACCAGCCACTGGAGGGAGCCACAGACCATGCTATGTATCACGTTCCCTATTATAATTGCGTTCACTATAATCCACGTTTTTCAGCATCGACATGAAAGCTTGGATCCCCCATGGATACTGGGATCCTTCTGTGCTCGGGGTGAAAATGAGGTTTCAGAAAACTCTGATGGGGAGGTAAATCTATAAAGTCTGCAAGGTGCAAATGACAGGAACAGATTCATCTTCGAAACCGTTCTTCTCCCCCTTTCCTTTTCCCAGCTCCTGGGTGTGACAGCCATAGAGGACAAGTTACAAGATGGGGTTCCCGAAACCATCGATCTGCTGAAACGAGGGGGCCTTAAAGTGTGGGTGCTGACTGGGGACAAACGAGGTATGGAGGGGTTTGAGGAGAAATAAGTTGTGGTTGCCATCCACGAGAGGACTCCCATCCCATGTCGCTCAGATACGGATAAGGTTCCGTTTTTGAAAGGGGGAAACAAGCCACGATCAGGGATTCAGACGGAAGTTGTTTACGTGGCTTCTCTCTTTCACTCTCATCTTTCCCAGAGACTGCAGTCAACATCGGCTACGCGTGTCAGCTGCTTTCGGACGACATGACAATCTTGGAAGAAGAGGAGATCAGGTAGGGAAGAATAGGTTCACACCTCTGTTGGAGTGGATGCGAGAGAATCCTGCTCACGACTAAAAATCAGTCCAGGTTTGATTCAGAATTATCCGGAGAGGCCATGACTTTTCTTGAACTGTTTACGATCCGTTGGGGTTCCCACCAAAGTTATTGGATTTTGTGTCTACACTGCACTGCAGAAACAGTGTCTTCCAAAATCCTTAGTTTCTGGGAAACTATTATAAACAAGTCCTAGGGGGGAGCTTCAATTCTAGACTTTTTTCCCCCCAGGAGCATGGGGTGGAGAAAGACTTCAAAACCGAATTAAGGGCTTCTGGGTTCTCAGAAGTGTTGCGGTCATCTTTTTTTCCTGGAAGAAACGCAGATCGTTATAGTTCCTGCGCAGGATGGCATGTTTCCTGTACAGGACTCATTTTGCAAAGGCAGAAGGCACTCTGAGCTGTGCAGGATGATTATAATCCTCACACGGGATGGCATGTTTCTTGCGTAGGACTCACCCGGGAAAGGCAGACGGTCCTCCGAGCTACACAGGACGGTTATAATTCCTGCACAGGATGGTGACTTTCCCGCGCAGGATTCTCTGGAAAGGACACAAAGCAGTGCACAGTCAGGCTGATTTGAGAGACTTATCACCACCCCTCCTTTTTTCCCCCCAGTGAGATCCTCGAACCATCCTGGCACAGCTCTAGCAGCCTAGACAGCAGTGGAAAATCTCTTTGTAAAGGTTCATTCTTACCCTCCTGGGGATCTTCAGGAGAAGGCAAAAAAGCGTTGGTGGTCACTGGAGACTTCTTGGTAGGTCCGGTCTTTTTCCTCCGTTGGATCCTGGGGTGGGGAAGGAGAGGGTATTCCCATCATACGTGATGATGGACCCCATCATACTCAGTGTTTTCGACCCTCCTCTGCCAGCAATCTTTTCCGCCTTGCCATTTTTAAAAAAACTATTCATTTGATTGTGATGGGATGTTTCATTATGGGATGTGTTCCCCCCAGGAAAGCTTCCAGAAGCCCCCCAACGGCCCATGCCATGGGGCAGATATAGGAGTAACACTTTACAGCAGGCGCAACCTGTCTCCTTAAGAGAGGGGGGCGAAAGGCTTAAACGAGATCTCCCACTCTTCTTGAGAGATCCAACCGTTACATCTTCTCCCTCCATCTCCCGAGCGTTCTCCCCTCTTTCGCCCCATTTCTCCCCAGAAATAGTGGAGAGTCGATTTCATTCCAAAAAAAAAGTCCAGAAATTTGGAAACGAGGCATTCAGGGCGAATTTTGCTTCATGCTGAGGCAGGTTTTTCCAAAACTGAGTCGAGACGGGCCACAGAGCTTCAACGATGGGAGCCACGTCTGGCCTCCCACCCAACAAGTCCACCTCTGTTGTAAAAATGTTCCAGGAGGTGATGGGGTCTTGATCGTTTTCCCTTGCAGGACAAAATCTTCCACATGGAAGGAGAGAAGGTGGCCAAGAGGAAAGCCGGCCCTTTCGCACGCTTGGGCCGCTGGACCGTGGCGGACGACGACGATCAAGATCACGGCAGCCTGGTGGAGAAGGCCTTCGTTGAGCTGGCCACCGGCTGCCAGGCTGTGATCTGTTGCCGGGTGACTCCCAAGCAGAAAGCCCTTGTGGTCCAGATGGTCAAGCGCCACAAGAAAACCACCTCCTTGGCCATCGGAGACGGCGCCAACGATGTCAACATGATCAAAAGTGAGCTTTCCTTCCCATCGTGATGCTCTGATTCCAGGGCAAAGGGCGTGGAGCTGGGTTCAAGCCACGTAGGACTTGGCCACGCACGGGTAACCCTTCTGGTGGCTTCTTCCTCTCCAGCGGCCGATATTGGGGTCGGGATCAGCGGCCAGGAAGGGATGCAGGCCGTCCAGTGCAGTGACTACGCCATCGCCCAGTTCCGCTTCCTCCAGCGCCTCCTCTTTGTCCACGGGCGATGGGCCTACCTCCGGATCTGCAAATTCCTTCGCTACTTCTTCTTCAAGACCTTTGCCAGCATGATGGTCCAGATCTGGTTTGCCTTCTACACGGGCTTCACGGCGCAGGTGCGTGTTAAGAGTTTGCTCCCGAGGCACATAGGCCTCGGGATCTTTCTGCCACTTGGAATCAGGTGGGACCGCTCTGAGTCTGCCCTTCCCAAGAGGGCCCAAGTCTAGGTCTGGACAACGGTTCCCATCATCCTCCGCCGGCGTGAAGTGCGTGCTTGCCTCTTTGAGCCAAGGGAACACTTGAAAATGACCGTTAGGGGGTAAAAATGATGGGTTTCCTCAGCCACCCACCTTGTGGGCAGGAGGAGCTGTTGGTGGAGCACAGCTGATCCTGGAAGGGGTTTCCCCGGGGGAACCCTTTGAGCCGCGCACCCGCTTCTCATGGGAAGGGGCCGAGATGACCGTAACACAAGACCTGTCTCTTTAAGAGACGGGGAGACAAGCTCAAATGGGACCTCCCTCTTTTTTGGTGGTGGGTGTGGCTTGGGGGGCAGGTCCAGGACTCTTTGGTGGCATCACGTTGTCCCTCTTTGGACGAAGGGGGTTCACCGGTGATCCATATTTCCCGATTTTGGCGGGGAGATAACCTTCCACCGTAACTTTTTTTGTTTGAAAAAAAAAAAAAAGCGATAATAAACTTTTTGCTTTCAATAAAAGTGCCCCCCAACTTTTTCTGGGAATGGGAAATATTCGAGGGAGGGGGGGAAAACCAGTTGTGAAATGTAACTTTCCAGTGTGGTTCCGGGGATCTCATCCTGTTTATTTGTTTCCCCACCTTAGCCTCTTCTGGAAAGCTGGTTCCTTGCCCTTTACAACGTCTTCTACACATCCTATCCGGTGTTGTGCCTCGGGTTGTTTGAGCAGGTAACTCCCCGTGCCTTGGTTCCCTTTGGTCGAGCAAGAAGTTACAAAATCACAGCGAAGGAGACGTCACAAGGAACGACAGCCTTCCTTTTCAGGCACGAGGAGTCATTTTAGTGACTTTAAAAAAAAAGTGGCTTTGGAAGAATATTCTGAGAAGCAATTTTGACAAGGATTTTTCAAGATTCATACCAGGGGTTCCCCAACTTTTTTTGACTTGTGGCCCCCTTGACTTTCTGGCCATTGGCCGTGGCTCCCCCCCCCCCCCCACTATAGACCAAGGGGAGAAGAGAGAGGGGAAGCCTGGCCTGATGAATAAAGTAGGAATCCCTCTATCCACAGGATCAGGATCTGCGGATACACTTATCCACTGCATGAAAATACAAAACAAAAACAAAAAAAACCAGAAATACATATTTATATGTATTTCCAAGGTGTATTTACCAGAACTGGCCACTGGAGGGAGGCAGAGATCATGCAATTCATTTATTTATTTATTTATTTAATCAATCAATCAATCAATCAATCAATCTCAGCCAACTAGTAGCAAGTCTACTACTCTGGGCGGCCAACAGAAACCAAACATAGCAAGAACAAAAAGCCATTAAAAAAAAAAAAACATTGATAGGGAAAATTCCAAATCCCAGGGCTATGGTAAACAAGAATTGATGATGATCCCACAGGCCCACAGGGATCCCAAAAAAGGTCTCGCCTTCGATAGTGTACTTCCTTTCATTTCAGGGGGTTCTGCAGGATCCCTGCCTGGGTTGGGCGTCCCCGTGGGGAGCTGCAGCGCCCAGTTTTGGGAACCACTGGTTCAGGCTGTTCTCTCATTAAGTGGCAACGAAAACAGTTTTTGGTTTTGTCCTTTCTGTTTTTATAAATAGGTTTAAGGTGCAATATCAGAATTAGTCACAAGGGGGAGCCAGAGTATCATTCTACTACTAACAACAGAACAGTGATGAGAAGGAGCAATGCAATAATTACTTAGATGATGGCTTAGCTGCCAAGAAGTAATGACTAATGCAGCAAGTTCCTTTTTAAAAGTAACTTTCTGAGTTCTGGGATGACCCCCTCCTTCTTTTCCTCGGTGTGATTGCCTTCCCCCTTTTTACTCTTCTAGGATGTCAGTGCGAAGAAGAGCCTTCAATTTCCCGAACTCTACAAGGTGGGCCAGAAAGACCAACTTTTCAATTTCTGGACTTTCTGCCTGGCATTCATCCACGGCTCTCTTGTCTCCTTGTGCAACTTCTACATCACTTTTTGGGCCATGGGGGACCGGGCCAGCGTCCACGTCGTAGGCGATTATCAGTCCTTCGGCATGATCATCGCGACCTCGGCCATATTGACTGTGATTTTGGAGGTGAGTTCGGGAAGGGTGAGGTGACCTTCAAGGGAGGGAGGGAGGGAGGGAGGAAGGAAGGAAGGAAGGAAGGAAGGAATTAATGATGGATGGATGGATGGATGGATGGATGGATGGATGGATGGATGGATGGATGGAAGGAAGGAAGGAAGGATGGAAGGAAGGATGGAAGGAAGGAAGGAAGGAAGGAAGGAAGGAAGGAAGGAAGGAAGGAAGGAAGGAAGGAAGGATGGAAGGATGGAAGGATGGAAGGATGGATGGATGGATGGATGGATGGATGGATGGATGGATGGATGGATAAGAGGAAGGGAAGGAAGGAAGGAAGGAAGGAAGGAAGGAAGGAAGGAAGGAAGGAAGGAAGGAGTGAGTGAGTGAGTGAGTGAGTGAGTGGGTGGGTGGGTGGGTGGGTGGGTGGATGGATGGATGGATGGATGGATGGATGGATGGATGGATGGATGGATGGAGGAATCATGGACCTCCACCTGTAACTAACTGATTTATTCAACTTCCCAAGCCCTGCTTCATTAACCTTGTTCTGCTTGTTTCATGGCCTAGATCATGCTGGAGTACAGATACTGGACCATCTTTTCCGTCCTGGCCATCATCATCAGCTTTGTATTCTACTGCCTTTTCTCCTACCTCACTCAAAGTTTCGCGGCCTACGAATTCTCTTATGTGGCTTTCCCCTTTCCTGGTAAGCCGTTTTCTGATGGAAAACATTCAGTTAGGCCTTTGTGTGTCCTGATTCTGGCCACAATGAAGACCCACTGGGGGTGAAGCTCTGATATCTGGGTGGGGTTCAGCCTATGCTGTGGTCCCCAAGAATCAAGAGTCATGAGGCTCTCTGAATTCTGCAGCTAAGGTCATGCGAGGATGGTCTTAGTTAATATATGCAAACAACTTTAAGGTACCCTTCCCCTTATTTTCAGAGGGGCAGCTGCATTCATCTGGTAGAGAAGAACTTATGAAGTATCTTATTTGGTTGGTTGGTTGGTTGGTTGGTTGCTTTCTGTGGCGCAATATTTAAAGTTTCTCTTCCCCTGGATTATTTCACCTCTGGACCAATGCTGTCTTCTGAGATGTCCCACCATCACGGACTTCTCCTGTGGACTGGTGGCACCCTTGTCTGTCCACATTTAACAGCTGGGCTTCTCCTCACTTCCTCCTTTCTCCTCCAGATGCCACCAAAAATGCCCTGACGGATCCGACAGCTTTGCTGGTTGTCCTGCTCTGTGTGGTGGCGAACATCATCCCCTCCCTTGCTGTGCGCTTCGTGAGCAGCCGCGTGACCCCAGCCACCATGTCAGAAGTAAGTGTAGTCTGGGTGATTGTGGCCAATTGGATGCTACAAAGGGTGGCCCATCTCCCATCCAGTTGATGGAGCTGATTTGGGTGAAAGCTTAGCTAGATACAAAGGGACAGCTACTCTTTGGGTTTTGGAGAATGGCGTTGGATCAAGAAAGAGGTTTTGGATGGAGGTGTACAGTAGAGTCCTGTATCTTTGGTGGATTGGTTCGAAGCCCCAGCAGATCTGAAAACTGTGAATATTAGGAAATATTATACATAGCATAGTAAAAGAAAAAATCCAGAAAAAAGTATTTTCGCCAAGTATTACTTGAACTGACCACTAGAGGGAGGCAGAGACCATACTATGTATTCTTCAACAACAAACATACATAGCATAGTCTCTGCCTCCCTCTAGTGGTCAGTTCTGGTAAATACATTGTGAAAATACCTATTTCTAGTTTTTTTCTTCTAATATTTTTAGACCATGGATAAGTGAAACCATGGATACCAATACGGGGTCCTACTGTATAAAATTTGTGCTAGGCTTGAAAAGACAGAAGAAAACAGGGTTCGAACATCTTCAGAGACTTGTCAGGAGTTAGAAGCGCATGCCAGAACTCAAGAGTTCTGTCATTTGCAAGGTTAAAGGGAGTGGTTTGGAGAAGCTGTGTGGAAAACTGGGCGTGCAAGCAAAAAAAAAATATGACCTGCAAAGATGAACGAGCATCCCTTAGTCAGTTGGGAAAGAAAGGCACCCGTGAGGTCCCAAGTGTCAAGAAATCCATGCATACATTGGAAACAGTCCATCCTGAAAAACGTGCAGGGATTTCCGTGCGAGGGTGGGAGGAAACCCACCGCCTGCTGAAGTCACACAACCAAATTCAGAACAGGGACGGGAAGAAAACCTGGGTGCGAATGAGAAACAGATTTTCCCTAGGAGAACCCTGCACAGAAAACATGCTATCCAGTGTGAGGATGATCATCTACGCAGCTCAGAGGGCCTTTGCCAATTGTGTCTTGAGACCGTCCTCAAACGCATTGCGGTGTTCCGAGCTAGACTGCCCCTGCACGTGGAGGCTTCATTGGGTTGGAAAAAACCTAGTAGGTGGGATATAAGCGGATACATTTAGACACCTCTTCCTCTCTCCCTTCCTGCTTTCCAGATGCTTGATGCCCGAGACATGAGGCGGAGCTCAAAACCTGTGGAGCTGACCTCCCACTTCTGGAGGATGAACAGGAGGCGCTCCAGCTACGCTTTCTCTCACAAGGAAGGCTACGCCGACCTCATCTCGAGAGGAGCCAGTCTGCGGATCAAGAGTCCCCGGAACAAAGCCCGACAGAACGGCTTCCCGAGCACCCCCTCGCTCGGCCAAGGCAGCCTCGGGCGGTCCAAAGGGGCCTCTCCCACTCCTGACACCGTGGCAGAGCTGAAGGTTCAGTGTTCTTGATTCAGAACATGGGCCGGGCTCATCCCATTTGCACTAAAAACGGATAACAGGAAGGTGTCCCGGAGGCAGCCATGGTCCACTCTCGCCCAGGCTATGCAGTTCTGCGTTCAAATCCCGGAGACTCTCTCCCAGCCATTACTGTCCAGAGGTTCCTGGACCTTTGGCTTGCCAGTTCTGAGCCAGAAACCCATGTTCTCCTGAAGGAGGGTTGTCAGCTCCGCGACTACACAGACTTTGACATTCCCGGGGCAAAACCTGAGGTCGGGGGCACAGCCTTGTGAAGTCATAAGGAATGTGCTGTCGTGATGCTGTGCTTAATTATGAAACGGACGTGTGACAGATAGACCCTGGGGAGACACGGTGATGAAACCAGAGTCACCAGCCGCCACCGGGTGGACAGCCAGATCTTCTCTCTTCCCTCTCTCTTCTCCCATCTGGCGTTCAGAGCTATACTGCCCCTTCCTGTGGAGGCTTCATTTCGCCCTCATGGGCTGGTAACTGCCTCGGGGCCCGACTGGGCTAGATAATGGAACAAACACCATGCCATAAAGTTTCGGTGGCTTGCTTTCTATACTACGATCGACCAATTACTATACTTGTAAAATCACGAACAACCTCAAGGTTCCCACTGGGAACAAGAGGGACGGACTTTTAAAGAACAGGTCATTAATTAATTTATGGTGGAGTGATATGAAGGAATGCAAACCTCTTCCATCTTATTTCACAATCTGTTTATAGCTTTCTATACATGGAATAAAATCAGATAATGTATTATCTTATATATTTTTTGGCTTCCAATGTAGCTGTATTACTGATCGGATCCCGTACAGTGGGGGTTGGAGAATCACAGGGCCCAAAATAGATCTGGCCCTTCTAGGGTCCCAATCTAGACCTCTGGGTTTCCCTAGGTGGCCAAGCCCCCTAGTTTCCCAAGTTGCTGGTGTTTTCCCACTGCCCTTTGCCCCCCACAAAAAATGTGGTTCCTGCGAAATTCTCCAAAATTACTTTCAGACAGATAGACATCCCCCCTCCGTGCTGTACAGGGCGCCAGAGTGTCATGGGGTGGTGTGGATGGTTGTGCATGTGCTTCCATCTGCTGGACAGATGCAGGACTGCAGCAGAGTTTCTCTTCCTGATCTCTGGCCTGTTTGAGTCCTGGATGTGAACATTGTGGAACAGGTGAGGAAACGGAGCCCCTCCAGATGTGAATGGACCACAGTTCCCATGATCCTTCTCTAGTGGCCAGGCTCGAGGAGCCTGAGTGTCGTTTGGTAAAATCTGGAGCACCTCAGCTTCTCCTGGCCTGTGGTTGAGGTTCTTACCAATTGTTTTGTGTGTCTCTACCTATGGGTGCATGGATTAAGGTTACGGGAGCATTTCTGATGACTAGAGGCCACACCCATGCCTAACTTTTCCAGTCTTAAATTTTTCAGTTCTTGTCCAATCCAATCTTTTCAAAATAAAATGGATCCAAAGATTCTGGGGGAATTTTGCCCATTTTTTGGCTCTCTGTGAAGCAGAGGTGGGGGAAAGACCAGCTAAGACCGGTTGTCTACAGACACACCTTTGCAGCTGTTTGGGGGCTAATCCATGCAAACACTTAACAGATTTCACACTTTCAAAACCCAGATGTGAATCAAAATTCAGCCAGATGAAGTTACCAGAACTGGCCATTAGAGGGAGCCAGAGACCATGCTATGCATAGGATTCACTAGAGAAATATATTTCTATAATGCCATTACCAGAACTGGCCATTAGAGGGAGCCAGAGACCATGCTATGCATAGGGTTCAATAGAGAAATATATTTCTACAGTGCCATTACCAGAACTGGCCACTAGAGGGTTCCAGAGATCATTATATGCATAGCATTCGCTATTAAAATAGCGCTCATTTTTCAGCATGGGGTGGGCTTGGAGCCAATCTCCCATTGATCCGGGGGGGGGGGGGTATTGTAATTATAGTAAAAAAGAGAGTCTATTTTAGGCAAAAATGCACAGAAAAATGCAGGCCTCAGAGACAGTTTTTATGCGATCTATAATTTTTTTCAAAAAAAAATCTAGTCTCAAATCTGGGCATTTGAAACTTTTAAACTGGCGATGAACTCAATGGAAGACTGGAACAGTGAGAAGCTGAGGTTGGGGATGAAACTGAAATTGGTGCATTTATTCCGAAATCAAAAGTTTAAGCCATAGATCACACACACACAAAAACACACAGAGAAAGCTCATTTTTCTCTCTGTAGGCTTTTTCTCTCTGTAGGCTTTCTAGACCAGCTGTTGATAAAGGAAGTTCTCGTCTAAAGTTGGCTGGCCAGGATGTTTCGATGCTTTGACATCAACATTTGGGACCCCCCCCCCCCTTTTCGTGTTTCTTAAACCCCGCAGAGTTTGTTTGGCGCGTTTAAGGCTGAGAAACTCAGGTGGTGGTCTTTGCTAAGTGGAGGACACTCAGAAGCGGCTGGAGGTCGAGTGGATGACAAAAAAATAATTTATTGAAGAACCTGAAAAACGGTAGGAATGTACAACACAGTCATGGAACAGCGGACAACAGAACAAAGAAATTTCGCTCATTTTCTCATTTGAAAATTGTTCTGGAAGATGTAGCAGAGATAACGGGCAGTGGAACCTAGCTCAAGACAACACAGAAAAAAATTATCATTGTGGTACCATGGTTGATTATTTCTTTAATTGCCCAACGCATAAGTCATTGTTATGATTATTATTATTTTAAATCACCGACAGAGAAACCGAAAGGACTGGACAGCGTCGTAAAGACCCAAAGGAGCAAACGGCAGGTTTGTTAAGAGCATCACAACGAAACGTGGGACCACACCACAAAGAGACACAGGGATGCGACTTAGGAAAACCCAGGCCCGAACACGAAACTCTGGAACTGAACATGTTTAAAACTGGGCAACCAAATGGCGAGGTGCAGAATTTGCTTAGGAGTAGGAAAACCGAATGGCGAAAACACAAATTACGGGCCTGAAGTTCCACACCGCACAAAAAACTTATTATGAATCCCAAAGGGGAATCACTTCTGAATATATATATATTGCTCCTGTACCTCTTCCTCCTGGATTTATGGTCTTTTGCTTTTCTCCAGGAAGGAAGGACCACCTAAAATCCAGCCCTGTCTGGGATCTGAGCTGTTTGAAAGGGCGAAAGATGGCTCCGAATTCCAAAGTCAGGTTCAATCGGCTTCCCAAAATGTCAGGTTCAAGGTGCTTCCTCTCCGTTTCTCAAAGTCGAGGCTCCTCCCTGGAACAGCCCTATTGCCATTATGAAATTTTAGCTGTTATGTGGGAAGGCTGTTTCTCCTGTATTTTTATCCAAAAACAGTCCTTCCTTCCTTCCATTCATAGTCAGCTCCTTCCTTCCTTCCTTCCTTCCTTCCTTCCTTCCTTCCTTCCTTCCTTCCTTCCTTCCTTCCTTCCTTCCTTCCTTCCTTCCTTCCTTCCTTCCTTCCTTCCTTCCTTCCTTCCTTCCTTCCTTCCTTAGCCCCTCACCAGAGATTGGAAAAATCTAAGGGGTGGGTTTTCGGACGTTTGCTCCCAGACATTCCCAACCAACATTGCAGGGTCCCAAGCAACTTTTCTAATACAGCAGGGCCCCTTATCCACTAAATTAGTACCCACACTTATCCACAGCCTGAAAATATTTAAAATATTAAAAGAAAAAATCCTAGAAATATATATTTCGAAAGATGAAGTTACCCGAACTGGCCGTGAGAGGGAGACAGAGACCATGGTATGTATAGCATTTGAAGGAGAAATAAGGCATATGTCATTACCAGACCTGGCCACTAGATGGAGCCAGAGACCATGTGTTCACTATAATCTGCATTTTTCAACATCCACCGGGGGGCTTAGAACCAATCCCTGTGAATACGGAGGACCTCCTGTATCTGTCCAAAAAGGAAGAAAGGTTTCAGGTTAATTTAAAAAAACTCAGAACTAGGTAGGGTGAGAATGGTCAGCTCATAGTCAGGAATAACACAGGAACCCTGCGTGTGTGACCTTCCCTAAGTGACAGGCAATCAGGTGTAATAAAGGAAGGGGGAACCTGAGCCATGTAGTGGTATTTGTGTTACAGGCAGCAGAATTTAAAGGACTTTGGAGCGACCACTTGATAAATCTGAATATTTCTCTTTCATGGCATGCCTTTAGTTTCACTCTGCTAATAGGAGAAACGATGCCATTTTATGCATTTTTGGCTTTCTTTCCGAGCAGCAGCGTTAGCCGTGAAAAGGGGACAGGAATGGAGATGGCTTGCCGTCGACCTTTGGAGTCTATCTACTCCAGTGTTTCCAACTCAGACTGGCAGCCACAGCAAACTGGAATTTGGGACCGAATTCTTTCCTAGCCCTACCCGGCGACGACAGAAATAGGAGCCGCACTCCAGCCCAGTGTGTGTATGTGTGTTCAGACGACATTCACGTGCCTCTACTGGTCTCTGCCTACAGGTGCTCAGCGTACGAAGCAGCATCTCTCCAAAATCATGGCTTTGGAGGGAGAAGGGGTGTAGGATGACTTGCTGGGGTACGTATCATCTCTTTCATACTTAATATGTCTTTCTTTAGCTGTTTGCTCTCTCTGCTGACTTTCTGGCTTCTCGCCGCCTCCGTTCATCTGCTGGGGAAGATGTTGAAACAGGGGCGGCAGGAGATGCCAGCTCCAGGGCTGGTGTGAATCCCCTCGGGGTTTTGGTTGGAACTTTCTGGGAGTTCTCCAAGATGTTGAACCTATCAGGGGGCCTCGGTTCCAGTCTGGAACCTAGGACAGCTTCCGTAAAATTCAGGGCAAACTCCCGGAGCAAATGCGCACCTTTGAGATTGGGGTCGTTTTCAGATCGGAAAGTGATCGGCGGCCAGGGAAAGGTGTTATAACGCAAAGGGGAATCAGGCTGGTCTGGTGTTTGGTGAAGGGTGATGTCCCATGGGGATTGAACGAGTGGCCTGTGGAGTTTGTTTCCGCCCGCCAACTTTTTCTTTTTCTGATTCTAAGGGAGCTCGTTGCTCGCCCAAGGCTGGAACGGTTCATATCATCTAAAAATTGAAATTATAAATCATAACCTCAGAAAGCCCTGGTGGAGGAGCTTCGAAGAAGGTAAGGAGGGAGAGGGCTGGATCCTTGTATATTTCTACATGATTGTCTCTGTGTTCCGTCACCTGGATTATAAAGACACTCAGGTATGCTAAAAGCGAAGACAGATCAACCGGTCGGGGTTCGTTTGCTGGGATTTGCTAGAAGAGTCGGGTGACCACCAGGGTTGGGTTTGGCTTCAGCCAAGGAAATGCAGTAGCCTTGTTGGCTGGGCCACTGGTGCCCTTGAAGGGTGTCCCAAACCAATTGTTCATCCAGGGGAAGATGGTTTATTAAGGTAAAAGGGGCACGGATCTATTTCCGTAATGGGTAGGAAGAAAGGCCGAGGCACTAATTTTAAAGAAGCAGTTGTGATTATGGAGTTGTCTTTCTTAGACAACATCAGGAAGCAAATATTTCCAGTTGTTCAATGTTAAGAGGTTTTACTGATGCACTTTTGTAAGGATGAACGAAGGGTCCCCTGGAAGCGGATGGCGCCGTAGTCAGTGGGGCGGTGACTCCGCTCCTGCTTTTAGCCTGAGTGTTCAACAGCCATGCAAGGTGCAGAATCTATTTGGGAGGGGAGGCCACAGGGATCTGTAAAGTTCAGAGCAAAAGGGGAAACAGTTGGGAAGGATTGGATACCGCACTTTGGGCAGCTCCTGTAAAGTTCAGACCAAAATTGGAGCTGATTCGGGAAGATAGATTGAAAACTCCGGTAAAGTTCAGACCAAACTTGGAGCCAATTTGGGAGGGCAGACTGGACAGCTCCTATAAAGTTCAGACCTAAATTGGAGCTGATTTGAGGGGATAGATTGCAAACTCTGGTAAAGTTCAGACCAAAATTGGAGCTGATTCGGGAAGATAGATTGAAAACTCTGGTAAAGTTCAGACCAAACTTGGAGCCAATTTGGGAGGGCAGACTGGACAGCTCCTATAAAGTTCAGACCTAAATTGGAGCTGATTTGAGGGGATAGATTGCAAACTCCGGTAAAGTTCAGACCAAAAGCAGAGCTGATTTGAGAGGGCAGGCTAACCCACCTTGAATAACTCCCTTAATGCTCGGACCACAACTGCCCCACTGGCTCCAGAGCTGTTACCCTCCAAAGGCAAGGAGGCAATGTCAGAATTAACAAACACCACTGACTTTTGGTTTCCCTTACATCACCCACCCTTTCCACACTGGTTCCAGTGGGTGCCGGCTACTTCCACATCCGTACCATCACTCCTCTTTCCTTCCCGTTCTTGGAAAAACATCTCTCAACACCTGCTGTGGTTGAATTTGCTTTCTTTCTTTCTTTTGGGTTTTAAACAAGACATCGAGATACAAAGGGACAGAAGACTTTGGAAGAAGAGAAAATAAAAATTGTTGACCAGGAAATGCCCACAACCACATGAAACAAATTGGCCCACGCACAGACCTTGGAACTGAAATGAAATTTTTTTTGTCGGACAAACAACACATCAAACCCCTCCTCCCTGTCAACCCCCCACCCCCACCCGATAATTATTACATTACTTCAGGAAAGAGTATATTTTTTTTCATGCATAAATCAAATTTTCATTTCATCCTCTCTTTTTTTTGGTTTTTTTTTTCCTTCCTTAAATTACATTTGAACACAGAAACACATATAATAAATACTCTCGTTAAGACAGGACTCAGCAGGGAAATCAAAGGACACGTTTCCCCCCAAAAGCAAGTTGTATTAATATTATTTGTGATTTTTTTTCTTTTAAAGGACTTGTTTAAATACGAAATCTGTAAACGCCAAGGAACCCTCTCCTCTCTCTCTCTCAATCTCTCTCTCTTTTAAAAAATCATGAAACTAACCAGTTTTACTTTTCCCCGTCCGAAACATTCAATACGTCTCCCATTGAGCATTGTTCACTAAATACCAACATGCCATCTCCTGCAAAATTATAATTTAACAGTATAAAGCTTCAAGTTGCAAATTCCAAAAACTAGCTAAGTTATCATCATCATCATCATCATTATTATCATTATTATTTTGTCACATAAACTATACATTAAATATTTTTGAGGTATTTCAGAGAGCATTGTCAAAAACTTGCCTGGTTTGCACCAGAAATAGAGGTGGGTCAGGGGTCAGTTGGGTTGATTTGGGGGGGTTATTATTTTTTTGTCTTCCCTCTCCTGAGTGGACATCTTTGGTATCAACAAGCTGTTTGGGTGATGGTCAAAAAAAGAGGTTGGGAGAAGACAGGGGAGGCTAGGGTTTCTGATTTTGTCCTCCGGGTTTTGTCCCGAACTTTAAACAAGCTCTGTGAAATGCTGAATGGTATTCCCAAAATAGGTTCACCATCATGGAAAACTTCTTTCAAGTTGAAAGCCTGGAGTACAGTCAACTAGTTTGTAAAATTGGAGTCACCTGGCCAACCCTAGGGGAAGGGTTTTAGGAAAGAGGGAACAGGGGGCGGAATTACTGGTTGGTCGGAATGAAAGACGGAGCGGCTCAACCTAATTGGCACAGAAGTAGCTACGCAGAGTATTAGAATTTAAGAAGTATGAAGGTAGTGTGGTGTCAAGGTGTGGAAAATGCTGGTTAAATTCCTCACTCTCGTTAATTTAGGCTGCCGTGACCAACAAGACAGCTTGTCAAGGAATTTTCCAGCCTTCCAAGATCGCTTGACCCCAGCGCCAGGAAGAGACAAGCAGCTCTTTTCCTTCCTTCCAGATCTCCACAAACTGAGCAAGATGTCTCTACGCAAATATCGGGTTCTTTTTAGAAGCAAAGCACGCATTCAAAGCCCAGAAAGAATGGTTGATTGTTCAGAAAGATGCAAAAAACCCATTCAATGCTTCACATGAGAGAAAGCCCACGCAACAAAGCCCCCTGATCATTAGAATGATAATCCTTCATGAAAGCAGGTGGAGGGAGTCATATGTTTTAATAAAAGAGAGGTCGCTGCACTTAGAAAGTCTGTAGGGCAAGAAGAGGGATTTTCTCCTATTTTCAGGCCACATTTCCATAGGTGGGCATTACCCCATACCCTTTTCCCCACACACCAAAGTTCCCAAATAGGCTACAGTATGGCCAAAAAGCTAAAATAGGGTTTACGCTGATTTGGCCTTTTGTGTTATCCATCCATCAGCTTAGCTAATTGGCTATCCCTATGGGGCTCATATGCTAGCTATAGGCTCCCTGATTGTTTGGATCCTACCTAGACAATTTCCGCTCTTGCTCAAATGCATTTCGCTCAACTTTCCCAGGTCTTCTATATGATCAGCGGTGTTTGTTTGTGTCTGTTCATTTCACAGGAGGCTTCTATCTTATTTCGTTTTTTTACATAAACCCCACCCTTCTCATTTAAGTTCTCTGGGATCTGAAAGAGGTGGCTGGAACGGTGCTGTTTATAACTTATCCGGCGTTTCACACATACTTCCTATGAATCATAGGAAAGGTTGACATCTTTCTGACACTCAGATTTGCACGCAGCCTGGATTTACTGCCTTACTGGTTTCATATTAGAGCTCGAGTCGAGAATTTACCTTTCTGATGAGCAGATGGGCCCCTTTCCTGTGTACTATGGGGTGCACATCACAGACCAACATGTGGATTAAACACACACGAAATATCAACATGGGGGGATGAGGTCAGGCGGGGGGTGGGAAGGAGGGACATAGGAGAAAAAGGAGGTGGATCAAGAACATGATTTTCTGCCCCATCACCCAAAGGCTACAAAGGTCACCAGAATTTTTCTGATTAAGAGAACTGAGGTAATATCTTGTAAGTTTATCTCGGACACAAACAGTGTTAAGAAAATGGTTTTTACATATCTTTGGTTGAAGAACAAGGCACTCATCTATCATTCTGACAACCATATTCTTTCTCTTTCATTCTCTCTCTCTCTCTCTCTCTCTTGCTCGGGATTTTGGAGGGTTTGAAAGAAGAGGGGGAGTCAAGTAGAAAAAGGTGAAGGCTGATTGGCTCCTGTTTGGCGAAAGGGGTGTAATGCCCTCCGGGTTGGAGTCCGAACTTTAACACACACACCCCTTTCTCTCCCTCTCCAAGTCAAGGGATGGCGTGACTAGAATTCAGAACCCTGGAGAGGTCCTGGTCAGACTCAAACCCAGAACGGATCCACCGCCGCTACCAAATTGGAGCCGGCCGTTCAGGGCGGTTCCGGCGGGGAACCAAGGGGGAAGAGGGCGGTTCAACATCCGTACATTCCGGTGCAAACCAGGCAAGAGAAACAAAATCTTTGGTATCAGGTGTGATTTTCAAATCACAAAAATCGAAAACTCAAGTGAGGTAGCCTATATTTTCTGGTTCTCACTAAAATGTCTTTGCATGATCGGGGTGTGGGGCAGTGGGACCTCTTTCACGGTGTTCTTCTAGCTGAGATCAGACCCCGTTTTCTTGTGGGTTTTTTTTTCCCCTTCCATTTTTTTCCTCTTTTTTTTTTGGGTGGCTTCTCAGCCCTTCAATACTTTACAAAACCAGGCCTGGGAACCCACCATAGTCCTCCTCCGTCATTGGTTAGCGTAGACACATCACATCAAGACAAGAAGACCGAGCAGGGGGTGAGGGGGGGGTGAGGGGACACTCAACGGGATTCAGACACTGGTAGGGAAGAAAGAAGATTTAGGAGATTCTGGGGGGAGTTTCGGGTTGGCGGGGGTTTCCTCTCCTTTTAATCCTCTTCTCCCCCTCTTCTGTTTTTGGCAAAATGTACCTCTGTGTTTCTTACATTCCCTTCTCCAGCATGGTTCATTCTGTGGTCCCTTTGCTCGGTTCTACCATTCGCCCCGAATTAAATCCCGCACCCTGATTGGCCACGCCGGAGAGCCCAGATTGGGACAACGTCTTTTTTTCCCTTCTTTCTTCTGAATTTAGGAACCGTGGTGACCGTCGTCTCGTCGGTCTCCTTCCTCCTTCTATCGTTTTAGCCGGTGGTCTTTTTTTCTCTCCCCTTTTTGGTCTTCCTTTTTTTTCATTCCAGAAGTTCGCCGAACCGTTTGCTCCGCGTGTCGTTTCCCCCCTCCCACGTAAAGGGAACGCCGGGAAAAATTAAAAGCCAAAAGCCAAAAAAATGGCATTGCGCAAAGGTGGTGCTCTGTTACCCCGCATCAATTTGATCATTGTCCCATTAGAAAATGAAGACAACACACACAGAGAGACGCAGAAGAAGAACCCCGTGTTTACCGGGTAGACGCCTCCCTTATCCTTACACCTTCTCCTTCATCCATCCCAGGCAAAAGGGGTGGCTACGGGATAAGATGGTTCCAGCCAGACATGAAAGGCTTGGTGGGTCAGAGGGCATCTCATGTCCGGTTGACCACATCATTTTTGCCACGCGATTGCCTCGTGGCCCTCTGTGGCTCCAGCATCTGTCGGAGGAAATCTTTTTTGCCCAGAATTACAGAGGTGTACCCATTGTGTATCTGTCTTCTGTTTTTAAGGCTGGATGCTGATTTGACACACATACACTCACATACACACAAAACAGTGGGTTATCTTTCATACGTTGCCCAAGATTCTTCTTTTTTGGGGGGGGGGGTGCGGCACAGGGTAGAGTTTCTTCTTCTTCTCACTTTTGGGGTAAAACGGGAGGGTTGTGTTTTTTCGTTTTTTTCATTTCGCTCTGGCCACCATTCCGCCGCCGTCTGAATTTCCAGATCTCTTTCTCGACCAAACGCCCAACATTGAACCGCAACCCCCCCCCCCCACGTTTCGCTCATCCTTTTTTCGGTCATATCTCGTTTCTAGTCCGCCCCCCCCAGCAATTCTATTTGGTAAAACAGACAAGGGAAGAGGTTAGCAGAAAAAGAGGAGACTCTGGTGGACAGACTGAAGAGGTGGACAGACCGAATCATCTGGGCTTAGCCTTTGGAATGAAATCAAGGTTGATTAGAAGGTCAGCTGCCGGTCCAGCATCAAGGAAGGAAAAAATCTGCTCCTATGCTTCTTTCTTTTGATTCCTTTAAAGCTTTTTTTTTTCAAATACCCGATTTATGTACCTAAAATGTGCTTCGTGACCCGCTTTATTTCTAGGTTACACAGTGCAATTTAGCTTGGGATTCCCCCTCCCCACTACTGATTCAAGGGGGAGAAGAGGGGGGGTGCCGTTCTTTGGAAAAGTCTCAGTTTTCTTCTCCCCCCCCCCCCCATTCACACTTTGGCTCAAAATTCCTTTCAGAGGAATCGAAAAAGAACTAGAGTCTTCTCTTTTGGCTGAATTTTTTTTCTTGGTGAGTTCGGACCATAGAGTAGAACGCTTCGGAAAGCGTACGGAGGATTTTCATGGAAACCCCCCCTTCAAGAAAACCGATCGTTTCCATGGATGGTAGAGAATGAATATGATAAAAGGGGATTGAACTGGGATCAAACTGAAGGGAGGAGAGATGTCTATGAAGAGAGCTTGATGATGTTTTGAATATGCTTTTCTGAATGAATTTCCATGCTCTTGTTAATGCAGGAACCAGGATTTTAAAAAAACAAAAATAAATAAATCCTCACCCATCCTTGCCTTGCAATGCCTCCTAAGCCACATCTACCTAAGTGACCATTAACTATCGTCAGCACCGGCAGGTAACAACACCATGTTCCCAATGAACAGCAAATTATTCCCACACGACTCAGTCGAATGCCTTTCCCCTATATCAAGAGTAGTCCTTCTCAGCTGTGTAAAAATGGCTTTTGTTTGAAAGGGAACGGAGGCAAGTAACTGGACATTTTAGACCTCAGAGGTGCCCCAGAAGAGAAGACACTCTGTTCTTGTGTCTTGCTGGTACCACCGTAGCTGTAGTGGGAAACCTACATGGGTCTAGGACTTAAAACCGTGAAATGGGAGAAACCCAAATGGGAAGGGGAGTCTTATAACTGCACCTTGGTGAGCTGCACCAGTTTAATAAGATATTAGATCTCCTGATTCTTTCCTCACCCCTCCAAATTATCTGGTGCTGGAGTCTTTTTAAGGACTCACATGCTCATTTCTTAGATGGCCTAAGATACACAACGGCTATTAAGACTGACGAGAAGTTAATTCCCCACTTAATAATAATGATGTGACCTCAAGCCCATTCTGATTTCATCTTGCAACTTCAAAACAGGCTTCCTTGAAAATGTGTGAAAAACTAATTACTTTTACGTGCGTTTGGCCATCAGAACGACGCAGTACCCCTTGAATTTTACAGGAGGGGAGGCATCCTTCTGCGAAGCCAAAATGTTTGGGGTGGCTTATAGGATGGAGTGAGGAAACGCCTCCCCCACCCCCACAGAACCGCGGTGGATTTTGAAATTGGGAGGCGAACCCTGGATCCTTGCTCAAGGTTGCCCCCCTTAGAGGCATTGACTGGAGGGTGGTGATGAGGCGCCCATGGTTAGATGAGGTTCCTCGGTTTGCCCTTCGGTGTGAAGATGGGAGGACATGAGTTTGTGGCGGTGTGGCGTTGAGTGGGATGTGGCGGGGAAGGGAGGGAGGGAGGGCGTGACCGGTCATGCTTTGGAAAAAGTGCTTGCCGACGAAGACGGGACCCCGGGATTGGGGCCGGGGTCTTCCTGCCAGCGGTTCATGCACCGCCGGCGGGCATTCATGAAGAAATTGCTGACGGTGTTGAGTTCCAGGCCCAGCTGTTGGGAAATCGTCATTTGCATCTCCTTGGAGGGGCGCTTATTCTCCTTGAAGATGGCGATTAGGGTCCGCCGCTGGAGGTCGGTGAAGACCAACCGCTGCTTCTTGGGCTGCAGGTTCCGGTCTTTCTGTTGCTCCTGCTCTTTACGCTTGCACGCTGCACGCCAAGGGGGGGGGGTTGTTTAAGAGAAAAAAAAACAAGATGGAGGGAGAGAGAAAAGAAGACGACTATCAAAGCAGTTCTGCTCAGCTCTGTTTCCAAATATTCCCACTGCCTGCCAAATCTGGGAATCAGCCGCCCCCCACGCCCCCAAGGAAGGCACCCTCCCCACGATGTCAATTGGCCACGGATTTATTTTCCGTGGCTCGTCATTTGGACTCTCTGCACTCTTTCCTTTAAAAGCAACTGCACCCATAGCCAATTTTTCTCTGGATAACCTATTTTCTCCACCTTCTACACCAGAGGCCGCTTTCTGTATATTCCCACGGAATATATTTTGCTTCTGGAACTTGGGGAAGGGGCTCTGTCTGGGCCAGGCTGGTTCTGGGCACCAGAGGGCCTTATCAAAATACTCTCTGGCCTTCAACGTTCAAAACGATGGAGGCAGGATCTCACCATGCTGTCTACTCAGGGTGATGCAAACCACTTGCTCCCTGATTGGCTATACCCGTTATTAATTATTATTAAGGAATTTTCTGCAGGGAGGAAATCATCAGTCATGTGTCTGGCCAGCGTTGTTATGCTGATGATCCCTGAAAGGAACTGCAGAAAATGGCTCAACAGTTTGGTAAATTCCAAGAGGTGGGGAAATTGTATGGACGGAGAGAAACTCACTTCCTCCAATAAAACGGCTCATTCATAAGCGACCAAGAAGAGTGGAATCTGTCCAGATTTAATTCGTTATAGTCATGGCAACAGGCAACCATGGTTCCTTTTTATCAGAGGTGGGAAAACATACTTTTTGGGGGGGGGGGTTTCGTTTTCTCAGACTATCCCTGACAGCATGGCTACTGCAAGTCCTGGAAGGAGTAGGACCCCCATATCCACAGGATCAGTATCCACTGATTCACTTATCCACAGTCTGAATATATTTAAAATATTAAAAGAACAATCCTAAAAAATCTATACTTCTAAAGATGATTACCAAAACTGGCCACTAGATGGCGCCAGAGACCATGTGATATATAACCTTTGCTATTAAAATAATGTTCTCTGTAATCTGCAGTTTTCAGCCTCCGCAGGGGCGGAACTTGGAACTGAGCCCCTGCATATATGGGGGCCCTACTGTATCCCAACCAATTAACATTTCCCTTCAATAATTAATTGAATAATGTTTGCTTCCCATTCATGGGCGTCTCCCTATCTGGGTGCCCTCCAGATGTTTTGGACTACGTCTCCCATGGGCCAACATGGGCACCTGTCCATGTTTGTGAGAGATGTAGTCCAAACCGCCAACGCTGGTGACTCCAATGTCGGGGTGTGTGGTGAATCCATTCTGCCTTTTGGCCTGACGTTTAGAAGAGCTAAACGTTGAGGGAGAGTTTCAGCCCCTGGAGAGCTCGTTTAGATTTCGGACTAAAATTCGGAACGGATTCACTGCGTCCGCCCCAAGGAATTGGAGTCACAAGCCGCTGCCACTCAACTAGGGCAACTCTGTTGAAAGCGTGGGCTTTGCCTTCATTGTTTCTAGTGGGTCTACTCTAGCTGGAACTAGCCACTCAGTTTAAACCTTTGCCTCTTTCTTCTCCAACAGAAGACCGGATTTCAATTCACGTACGGATTGGGTGCAGTTTATCTATCGCAGTTTAAATCCCCGGCACAGGAAGAAGAAACCTACCCTATGGCCATCAGATGCTTGCAAAGGAAACAAACACAAATAAACCTTTTTTGAACATAAGAGCAATATTTCGCGTGATTTTTTTTCTCGTTAAATCAAAGAGAGACACCAACACATTTAAAAGGAAACGCAAGAAAGCGAAAGAGAGAGAAAGACACACACATTCACACATCAGATCAAAAGGGTTTGCCAGAGACAGAAATTTCAGCCCTTCTTACCTTCACCTCCTCCCACACAAAATTTGTCAATAGAGAAATATCACAATAAATGTAAAAAAAATGGAAAAGCAAAAACCTGCAAAACCCAGGGAAGAAATCTGGCACATAGCACAAATTAAACCCCCGAAGATAGCTTAGGAAACTCCCACCGTGGGTCTATGAGAGGGGCTTATTCTCATCCAGCGTTAGCAACACCCGTAGCAGAATGCGCTCTGCTGTGTTAGGCCATTGGAAGGCACAAATAAAGAGAAGGATAAGCCAGAAGCCAGATCCGTTGAGCTTTATCTGCCTCCTCTCTGTTGTCACCCAGCAGCCACCATGCTAGGCTGAAAAGTTGAATCACATTAAGAACCTGTATGATTCTTTTTTTTCCCCCTCTTCCCTCCTCATGCTCTTTTCCTTTGGTGTTATGTCTTTTTTTAAAAATTGTTGTAAGCCTGAAAACAAATATTCTCCCCCCCCCCCTCCACTTCAGATTAGGCTGCAAATCAATCTGAGACCCTTTCCCATCTGCAGTGGAGGGTTAGAGATCTGAGTTTCCAGAAGTAGCTAATTATATAGTTACCCTTAAAAAAAATCAAAAACAGAACAAATCTCTCCACCCCTGTTTCTCAAAAGTAAATGAAACAGTTATAATTTAGCTTCTTGATACACATCCGAATGCAACTGGCCTGTGGCGTGAAGCCATACCATCTGCTGGTCCACCTAAACGTCCTGAGCAGAACACAAGACAACCATATGAGCCGGCACCGGAACCATGTAGTATTCCTCCTCCACCCCCCCACCCAAAGACTACCAAAATAGCAAAACGCTGTAATTCTACCAGAACAGGAGTGTTTCTTCTCCTCAAATGGCAACACAACTGTCGTGACAAGAGACCAACCAGGAAGTGTTGGGCGACTTAAAGACAAAGGAATTTTATCGGCCACGCACTTCCATAGTCCCTGTCTTCAGAAGCATCGCATCCACGCAAGCACATAAAACTGCTTGGTCTTTAAAGGATCACAAGCTTGGTTTTGTCAATTCATGTGGTTCTGTGCAGTTGTGTCCGATTTCGGGTGACCCTAAAGTATATATTTTTTGAGTCCTGTGAGATGTTCGAGTGGCTTCCCATGGCCACCTTGGCCAAGCCGGGATGCGAACCCAGATCTCTTGAGTCTGATATTTTCTCTGCTACATCACACGGTCTCTTGGCGTAACAAAAGATTATAATGTGACTTCGTGAAGCCTCCGTTTCTGGTGGGGGGGGGAAGAGAGGAGTTTTCCACCAGATCACGTGTTATTTGTAACAGGTTTATTCCAAGCATCGCGAAGGAAAACAGGAAATCTTGGAGAAATTTTTTGCTTCCTTGAAGAGGGGAAGCAGAAACTCGTTCTGCAAAAGGCATCTTAACATGCCCGCTTGCAGCTCGATATAATTACAGCTTCACCAAGCCAAGATCAATAACTACCGTAGTCCGATCTATACACAGAGGAGCTCCGAAGCCACAGCCGAGGGAGGCCTTTCATATTTCTTGGTCCCCCGTGGATGATTGCCTAGGCTATCTTGATCTAGCCATCAGGAGACCCGGGGGGTGTTTGTTTGGTTGAATGCGGCGTTTCTCTGGTTTACAGACCTACCGAGAGTTGTCTTTTGGCAGGGGGGAACTGAGAAATCGAGAGAGGGATAAATAGCAGCATGGGTTTACAGTTCTGCATTCTTCGTGTCTATTTGCTCGGCCGTTTTGGTGGTGGTGGGGTGCCAATCACAGGCCCGAAAACAAAAAGAAGAATATATCACAGCATTACTATCCTGCCTCCCAGAGAAAGGGTCTCAAAACAATGCTTTGTTTTATGCACGAAACCTGGTTTTTGCAAGGTTTGACTTGTGCATTGATTTTGCAGGAGGAAATGGGCTCTGGTGGGGCTGGCGCACTCCTCTCGGTTTTGGGCATATGGTTTTATAGGGGCTTTTGCACTGGATAGATTGGTGCAGCCTGCCCCCAAACCACATCAGCTCATCTGTAGACACATGACAAGCCTACACTCAGGATTCTGAAAAATGCTCATTCAACACACACACCCATTACCAGTTCAGGCTGGTTTTGATGCACCTGGTAGCTGTTTCTCCAGCTGAGACAAAGCCCGTCTCCTCCCTTGCCCCCATTTAGGGTGCCCATAATTAGCACAAAATAGTTCTCTGAAAAACTGGCATCCTTTCCCCACAAGAAGCAAAGCTCAAAACAGAGAGAAATTGGCAGATGCTTTAGAAAGATATGAGCAACCCATCGCCTGCTTCAGATGCTTGGTTTCCCCTGAAAACCGCAGAAGTCCTCCCTGCTCTGTGCAGTTGATACAAATAGCATCAGTGTGTGGCAAAAATAAAAAAAATATATAGGGAAGGGTTTGATCCACCGTCCTTGCTGGGGAAAAGTAGTAGCTGCCACCCATAAGGCTGAGACACGGAAGGACTGAGATCGTTACTCCAGTGTATTTTCGAGAAGCCATCCAGAATGGATAGCAATCGTTTCCGTGAGGTCCCGGGCTCCTTCTCCTTCCCGTCGGAAGAGGAAAGGAGGAAAACCAAATTGAATTGTTTCTAAAAGTGGTGACACGTAATAGCTGCAATCAACAGCCTCTCTGTGGACGGAGGATGATTATCCCTCCCTGTGTGAACCCTCCCAGGCATTTCACTAAATATACCTGATGACAATTCTTCTCAGGGTAGGAAACAAAGCGGGGCTTCCATTGTGCCAGCCTGCAGGTCTGGTTTCCCCCCCTCCGACGCTCTTGAAACAGCAAACACAACCTGTAATTGTCTGCCGCCTCCAGTCCTTCTCATAACTGCCAGTAATTTGAAGCAACCCTGGAAGATTGGTGTGTGTGTCTGTGTAGGTTTGATGCCCTCGTGCCGGTTGGAAGAGGGCTAAGAAGAAGTCAAGCTTATCTCTTTTCTCTTTGTGTGTTCACAGGATGCAAAACGTGTCTCAGTGGCCTCCAAGCTGACCACAGAGAGCATGGAGCCCACGCACCAGCCCATGACATTAAACAGTAGGGTCTCACCCCTCAGAAACATTCTCTCATCCCCTTTGGGCCATATGAGGCTCCACCCACTGTGCCCCTCACCTCTCTCCTAAGAGAGGGGTACAGTGGTGGAACCCGCAGATCCCAATTTCACTGGGGCAGTCAACCTGCTCCGGTTTTCCATCTGAACTAAAGAGGAGCTCTCCAAAGTCCTGAATCTTATTTGAGGTTCAGCCCCATTAGGGCTGAATTAAGGCCTCCCTCTCTAACTAATGTTCAACATGAACTGCTTTTGACTAGAAAGAGCTGCAGCCACTGCATTTGACCGGCGCGGATCGGGATCTGTCACATATTTTCAAGTTCTTTCAGGTTCCGGTCGGGAAGAAATTAAGGTTCAGAAGATCTGGAAGAGGGAGAAAGCAAAACAGAGAGGACGATTCTCTAATCTAATGAATTCCCTAATCTAATCTACCCCTGTTCTTTCTTCCTGCTGGTGTGAATCCAGCAATGGAGTAATTATATGCACCATCCAGACTGGAAGGCCGCATCAGTGCGAAACTTGAGCACGCTAGGAGTCGCACATAAACACAAAAGACACACACACACAATTTGGAGTGTCCCTAAATTCTTCCAACCACTGGGTGGCACCATGGATTCACATGCAC
>JBAJHW010000020.1:2113745-2194631 GCA_037013535.1 Intellagama lesueurii | reverse complement strand
CTACTTCGGCGCGGGGGGGGGGGGGAGAGGAGGGACCGATGCTGGCTTGCACTGGGAGGGGGCAGGTTGGGGGTCGAAGGGCCGGTGGGGCAGGGGAAGGCCTAGAAGAGCTACACGTGTTGGAGAAGGGTCTCCGTTCCCATTCGGGGAGAAAAGCAAAAAGCCGATGCTTGCGGGTGTACAGCGTTCCCCACAGTGGAGATATGAACCCTTCTGTACTGGGGAGTAAAAGCAGAAAAGGGAAATTCGTGGATGTCTCAAAAGAAGGGACAGAACGTCGCCGCCTTCTTCAAAATTGGGTTCAGGAACAGAACTTAAAAGCAGAATCGGGCACGGCTTCTCTGCGGCCGTCGGCTCCTCTTTAAAAACTCCAACCGAGCAAGCGTTAGGGTCTCACAGAAGTCTTTCGCAAGCTAGGTGCCACCAAAAATGTGGAGGGAGCAGACCCGATCCGGTGCAAACATTCGTAACATTTTAAGTTCCTGAGTGAATCGGGCAAATGTCCGGAGCTGGCTTGAGGTGGGGGCGGTTTGCCGGGTTGGCACCTCCAAGGAGGGAGAATCGGTGGCATGGTTTGAGCATGAGCGTAATTCGCACTTGTTGCTTAACACACAAACCTGGGGCTTTATTTTGGGTTTCGCAGGTCTCCGAATTCGCATGGCCAAGTTTTTCTCTCTTCCTCGTGCCCCCCACGTTTACAAACGTTTCTTTAATACTGCTTTGATGATTTGAGTGTCATTTCTTCTCAATGGCTATACATCTTTAAATCTACGGATGGTCTGTTTGGAATTTACCCCCCTCCCTCTGTAAGCGGCTTGGTGGCAAAATAAAAAAGGCAGCCATACCACTGCAAAATAAATCCAATTAAGGGCCCGTTTCCATCTGGGAACAGCTTGTGGGGTTAAAGGCAAATTCTGTTTTAACCGAAATGTGTCATTAAACGTGGTTTGCTTGTGACGATTGCGTTAGCTACATAGTAAAAAAAAGCTAAAGAAATACATTTTGGCAGATTAAAATGTTTGTTGGGATGTGCTGTTAAGTCAGAACTGACTTATAGTGTCCCTAAATAGGGCTTTCAAGGTAAGTGAGATATTTAAGAAGCGTTTTTATCAGTTCCACCTCGTCTGGAGTGCGTTTCCGTGGCGGGGAAGGGATTCGAACCCAGGCCTCCTGGGTCTTAGTTTGTCACTCGACCCACTACGTCGGTGCAAGCCGAGGGGTTTGCAAAAGAACGCCCGCTTTTTCAGCCTTTGATTTCCCCCCCCCCCCCGCCCGCAGGTCGAACCGGGACTGCCAGATCGACCAGCATCATCGCAACCAATGCCAGTACTGCCGCCTGAAAAAGTGTTTCCGAGTCGGCATGAGGAAAGAAGGTAAGAAGGATTCGGGGGAAGGCGAACGGGTTGCCGAAAAGGGCGACCGAGGGAGGTGAGAAAAGAAGAAATCCACAAAAAAGGGGGATTTGAGTTCCAGGCGTCGAGGAAAGGCAGGCACCCCTCCCAACGAATAACCGGGCGAGGAAGGGGAGGGCCGGCCTGAGGACTAGGAGCTTGAGAAATCTGGCCTGGCAGGCGAGGGCAACGGAGGGACCGGCCGGAGGGGGGAAGCCGGCTCTCTGCCTCTCTGCAGCCACGTCGTCGCCTGCCTGCCTGCCTGCCGGCTGCTCAGGGAACCAGCAGGCAGGCGGGAGCAGGACCGGTAAAACCGGTGTTGTGGGTTTGGCAAGGGCCCGGGGGGTGGGGGGGGGGAAAAGAGCAGGCAGGCAGGCAGGCGGAGGTGTCACGTGGCGCAGTGGCGGTAAAGGTCACCGCTGGAAAAGGAGGCCATGCCGAAGGACGGATCCTTGCGCTTGAAACGCTTTGGCCAGGTTTTTCCGGAAAGCGTGCACCCCCTCTTTCACCGGAACTGTTTCTGAGCCCCCTCCCACCTCCAAAAAGCCCTAAACCCAGGCTCTCTCCGCCTTTGCCGGCTCAGGCCGGTCTGACCCACTGTCCCGTCTCTGATGATGATCTGCAAGCCCAAACGGGACGGCTTTCAAAGGTTGGGCTTCCCCCTCTGCTTTCCGCTGGATGGCTCTCCGTGGCCTGGTGGGCCCCTCTTTAGTGGCAGCCGCTAAGGACTATCCTCGGCCCCTTTTACCCCCGACGTCTCTTGGTTTAGAAAAACGAACGAGAGACCTCCTGGATCTGGCCCGAGGCCCTTCAAATCCAGGGAAGATGTGATCCTATTCACAAGCAGAGTCTGGAGGCAGCAGCTTCTATTCACCCATATGCAGAGGTGGACTGCTCCTGAGCTCGGAGGATCATCTTAGTGTCCCTCTTGATTGCAGCTAACTCCAGAAGGTTGCCCACCCAGTTTTCCTGTCTCCGTCTTTTCCCCCCTCCTTCCTTTCCTTTTCTCCCTCCTTGTTTCCACCTTTCTTCTCCTTTCCTTTCTTTCTTCCTTCCTCTTCTCTCCCTCTTCTCCAGCTCTTTTGCATCTTCAACTTTTTTTCTTCTCCCTGCTCTTTACCCTCTTTCTGCTTTGTTCTCTGTTTCCGTTTTGATCTTTTCAACCGGCCTCCTCCTCCCTCTCCGTCTCCCCCTGATTGATTTCATTTTGTTTGTTGGCGCTGCATTGATAGGCCACCTTTCTCCACTCTTCCTCCCGGCGAGCCGAATCTGCGCTCCTTCGCCTGGCGGTTCTAGGGCCGTCTTAAACACGTGCAGAGCGACACACACACACACACACCCCGGTGCCCCTTCCTGACCCACTGCCCTCTTTTTCCAGCTGTCCAGCGCGGCCGGATCCCGCCCAGCCACGCCAGCTCCAGCCCGAACCCCCTGCCCGGTGGGGGCGAGTACTACAACGGGCAGCCGGTCTCTGAACTCATCGCCCAGCTGCTGCGGGCCGAGCCCTACCCCACGGCCCGCTTCAGCTCCCAGTACGCCCAGCAGCAGGGCAGCGTGATGGGGATCGACAACATCTGTGAGCTGGCCGCCCGCCTCCTCTTCAGCACGGTGGAGTGGGCCCGCAACATCCCGTTTTTCCCCGACCTGCCGGTCTCCGACCAGGTGGCCCTCCTGCGGCTCAGCTGGAGCGAGCTCTTCGTCCTCAACGCCGCCCAGTCGGCCCTGCCGCTCCACATGGCCCCCCTCTTGGCCGCCGCCGGCTTCCACGCCGCCCCCATGTCCGCCGACCGCGTGGTCTCCTTCATGGACCAGATCCGCATCTTCCAGGACCAGGTGGAGAAGCTCAACCGGCTGCAGGTGGACTCGGCCGAATACAGCTGCCTCAAGGCCATCGCCCTCTTCACGCCAGGTGGGTGCGCGGCGTGGCCTTGTCCCCCCCCCCCATGCCACCTCTGGGTGCTTCCCAACACCCCCCCCCCGGCCTACATCCTCCCTTATGGGTCACCCTGCTGGCAAGGGCTGATCGGATGCTGGAGGGGCCACCCCAGTCTAACAGCCGTGGGTTTTCCTTCCGCCGCTCTGCTCTTTGCCTTGCATTTAAAAAAAAAACAACCACGAAGATGCAAAACAAAACCATTTGGAACCAAAATAGTGCTTATTGAGACCCCCTTCTTTCTCTCTCTCTCTCTCTCTCTTTTTCTTCTTTGGAAGCTCAGGTTTTGCAAAGTTGAATCTTGGTTTGCCGGATGGATGGGGGCAGCCTGGAAGCGCGGATAAAATTATTTGGAAGCCAAGGGGGGGTTAATTAGTGGCCACAAAATAGGTCTGTCCTAATTAGAAATGGGTCGTCTTTCTCCTTTTATTTTTCCTCGTGTGCAATGGGGGGGTCGGGGGGCACCCTTAGAATTGGGGTGTACGCTGACAACGCCATCGGGTGGCTGAAAGAATAAGCATTTGCATGCTGATATATATTATACCTTATTTCGTATTCTGGATTGATATTTATTGAGTTAATTTGTGCCACAGCCACCTTTCAAGACGGCCGCCGTCCCAAGGCAGCTTTGGGATCATGAGGACTAGCGTCTCCATGCAAAGGGGGATTTAGCTCCTGGAGGGCCAGCCGCCGCCCACTGGCACATAGGATCGCAAGAACGGGGCCACGGGGACGGGCTTGGGGGACCTGGGCGTCCGTTTCACGCCTCTCTCTCTCTTCCTCCCCAGACGCCTGCGGCCTCTCGGACCCTGCCCACGTGGAGAACCTGCAGGAGAAAGCGCAGGTTGCGCTGACGGAGTACGTGCGCGCGCAGTACCCCTCCCAGCCGCAACGCTTCGGCAGACTCTTATTGCGCCTGCCGGCCCTGCGGGCCGTCCCTGCCTCCCTCATCTCCCAGCTCTTTTTCATGCGGCTGGTGGGCAAGACCCCCATCGAGACCCTCATCCGGGACATGCTGCTCTCCGGCAGCAGTTTCAACTGGCCCTATGGGACGGGGCAGTGAGGAGCGACCCCCCCTGGACGTCCATCGCCTGGACCCCCCTCGTCCTAGCCCGGTCTCCCTCGGACCGAGGCCGGCAAGGCGGTGGTGCCCCTCCGGGATGCCCCCCAGCCTCTACGGGGTTCGGGTAAAAATGAGCCAGAAAGGGGTTCCCCCCCCCCCTGCAACCAAGTGGGGGAAAGTCCTGCCTTCCTGAAAGAGACGAGATGTGGGAAAAGATCTGGATGGAGCCCCATTCTCTTCGTCTTTGGGTAGACGTGGAAAAAACAACACGCGGATGGTTTTGTTTTCCTTCCCGTTTTTAAAACTCATTTCCCTCTACTGCATTTCAAAACCAGATCTCCCCCCCCCCTTTCCTGGTTTTTTTAATATATATATTTGGGAAGGGGGGGGGGAAGCAATGCTTCTTTTTGGGAAGTTTGCACCCACACTTCGCATGATAGCGGGAGCGGCTTCCCACGGCCCCGGGAGAGGACGAGCGTCGTGGAATCCGTCTCTGCTCCGAGAGTATCTTCCCTGGGACCACCACGCCCATCATTCTTCCTGACCGTGGCTGATGGGTGCCCGTCGGGGAAGATCTGGCAGAGAAGAAACGGGGGGCATGTTCCCCGGGATTTTCTGACCCCCCCTTCTGGGTCTCCTGCTTCCTCTTCCACCCCCCTACTCTCCTGTTCTTCCGGACCAGCCTTTCCCATCTTCGCCAAAAAGATTTCCATCCGAGCGTTTCCCCCCTTGCAACAGGCTGTCGGGTTTTTCCTGCCCGCTGAGCACGCCAGCGGCTGGAGGGATGCGGTGCAGGGAGATCCACGTTTTGAGGTTCAAATCCACAGGTATTCCATGCTGTTTGGGAGGGTGTGTGTGTGTGTGAGAAATCTCCTGGGAAATCTCTGGTTTCGGACAGGGGACTCCGAAGCCAATGGAGCCGGGAAGGTTTTTGAGTTCTCCCCTAACCCACGCGCACGTCCCGCCGGCGGGGAGATTCATTTCTGCTTGCCTCTTCTGGGGAAGACACTCCTCCTCGCCCGAGCGCCTTTGTGTGCGGATGCCCAGAAAGTCCAAATATCACCTCTGTGGCTGGAAAGGGCCTTCAGCAAAACAGCTGCTAATCAGGAAAGGTGCCCCCATGTTTGGTGCCCATGACAGCTAACTTGCACCAAGGGGTGGGCGATACTGGGCAGCCCCAGGAGCCACCCCTAATGGTCCTTTAACACACTCGCCTTCTCCCCCCCCCCCCGATTTGATTTTAAAAAGCTGCCCTAGGCCAAGCAAAGAGAGAAATTATTCTACATTTCTGCACTTGTTTAAGAGAAAAATCTGGAATCGTTTTTTTTGGGGGGCCTGGCCGGTTGTTTCAATATTGAGAGCCTCCTGGGGTGCCACGGACAGGCCGACACGTGGCGCTCCCCCTGCCCCCCCCCACGAACGGCCACGAAAGCAGGTTCTGAGGACGATCTATAGTCTTTTGAATCCACGACGGAGCCATCTCCTCCCTCTGCTCCATCCAGACACGTCACCCCCTCCTGCCTCCCGTTTGCAAACAGGCTATGCAAAATGGTTTGAATGCATGCCGTCGAAATATATTCGTTCATTCGCAGCGACCGCCATGGGTTTGCGTAGCGGTGGTTCGGACAAAAAAACCGGCAACCGTTTTGCCATTTTGGGTCATCTTTTTTTCTTCTTTTTCCCCTTTGTTCCTGCGTTTGCTGGCTGCGTTGCAAGTTTCCTGTCTGTGTGCATCACGGTTCTTCCAAAGAGCCGAGGAGAGATTTGCCCCTTCAGCCCATTTCACAGATGCGGGAAAATGAGTCCCACTTTTGCCTAAAAAACTCTCCCCCCCCCCCCCCAGTTGGAGTCCAGGAGAGCAGCCGGACTCAAAACTCAGGTCTCCCGGGTCCAAAGTAAAAAAAGAAATTTTTATCTATGCAAACCTCCCTTTTCTCTGCACCAAGAAACACTCAAAAAGAATGATCTGCTTTGGAAATAAAACTGCTCTTCCCGCCATCCCCCTTTTGGCTTCAAATGTGGTTTATTTCCATACGTTGTGGGACGAAGGGGAAAGGCGCACGGAGGGGGGGGGGGCTGATCTCCTGGGACCCTTTCGGAAAGAGACACGCGAGCTGGGTCTAAAACAACGGAGGTTTTAGTGGGGAAATTGTGGGTTTTTAAAAATATTTTAAATGCTCAGTTGAAGGACCACGGATAGCCTAGGCTTGAGATTGAGGGGTTTATGGCCCCTTGAAAC
This sequence comes from Intellagama lesueurii, assembly GCA_037013535.1. Lineage (NCBI taxonomy): Eukaryota > Metazoa > Chordata > Lepidosauria > Squamata > Agamidae > Intellagama > Intellagama lesueurii. The sequence goes on along the minus strand of JBAJHW010000020.1, from coordinate 2,188,005 downwards.
TCTTGGCCATTGTTTCGAGAGGCCGTCGTAAATCCAGGCCTCCCTTGATCCGAGACGGCTCCAGGCATTGAACTACAACTCCCATCAGCCTGAGGCAGGGTGGACGATGGGCACGGATTGCGAGGGTCGCCTTCCTGAGTTATCAGGGGAAACCGGAGGTCTTTCACCACCTTGGGCTAAAAGGGACTTTTTTCCCTCTCTCTTCCTCCACTCCCTTCCGAAACTGCCACGGGTGGTTCGGGGCCCCTTCCGTCGGGGATTTGCACCCACGAAACCGCAGTCCGAAGTTAATGCCCATGGCCGGTAAAGCGTCTGGTGGTGGAACCTCCAGTTAAAAGAGCAGTCTATCTTTGGCTTAGCGGGAGCAGCCACGGCCACTGTGGGCAGCTACACTTTCCCTTCCTCTTGTCTGATGGACGCTTGACCCATAAATCAGTAAAATATTTCTCCCACTTTTCTTAGAAAGCAAAGGAAAACAAGTTGTAATTCGTCTCGATAGAGCAAGGGCGAGCTCTCCCGTTTGACTCGTGATGTCCGAAACATTGTGGGCACATTCAGGTTCTTGCAGACCCTGCTGCTTGCTGGATTTCCTGAGCCCACCGGGGAGGCGGGCGGGGGAATTCAAACCATGAACCAGGAGTTAACCTTTACATTACAATCCAGGAGAAATTCAACACAGAAAGATGTTGATCCTTTTTCCAGGTTTTGACCCACTCTCAGGTTTGCCTTTCAAATTGTTTTCATTATTTATTTATTTCGGGTCGTGTTTTAGCCATGCACAGAAATCCAGAGCCATCCCAAGAGATTTCGCCGCCCGAAGCAAAAATGAATCTCAAAATGCCCCCCCCCCCAAATCCCCCTTCATGTGCGAAAAACCTACCAGCTGCAGGGTACTCTGTACAAGATCAAGACTTTTTTTTTAAAAGAGAGATCTAAAGAAGAGTTTCTTAATTAAATCTTCTGACACCCCCCGAATAGTGCGAAATTCCCAGCAAGGCGTTTTCGATTGGATGCTTAGCTGCCCTTTTGTGACGCTCCCTTGCCTGAAGGGGGGATGTGGAATTGAGCAGAGAATGTGAAAAACTACCATCTATTTTTTTGGAGGAAGAGAGAAATAACCAACAGGCATTGCATTACAAGGGGAAAAAAATCCCCCCCGCCCAAAAAAAAAGACCCCGCTGCTAAAAATTTGTACGAAAACATGACACAGAATTCAGGATTCGGAGAGCTCGCTATAGACCGCCCGTCCCTGGACGTTCCCAAACGGCAATCTCTTCTCTCTCTTTTTTTGGCACGAAACACAGAAATAGAGATCGTTCTTTTTCTAGAACAAAACCAGCCTCGAAGGAGCTGAGTTCGTGACGGAAAGCCGGTGGATCTGCAACCCGTCGTGCCGGCGTTTGTTTGTTGTTGTTTTTTTGGGATGGTTCGTGGACCAAAGCCTTTTTTTTAAAAAAAATGTGGCCAAAAGGAAGGAGAAGGGGGAAAAAATTCCGCTTGAGGTCCTGCCGAACCAGGAGGGGAAGGGTTTGCATCGACCCAAGGAAGACAGTGGGTTTTTGCCACCTGGCGGGCTTGGGGCCCGTGTCCTTCAGAGCCGGGTGGGTAGAGATCGGAGATCTTGGTATTCCCCTCTCCCCACCTTGCAGTGTGTGTTTTTTTTTTCAGGGATGGGGGATTAAAGGGTCCCGTCACCTTCCCATCCCCTCAGCCTCGGTGCTTGTCGTACTCGCTCACCATCCGCTTGATGTGGAAAAGTTTGTTCCTCAAGGTTCGACTCTCCGCTTTTTTGCTCTGATAATCCGGCGTCTGCCCAATTTTTTTAAAAAAGAAAACACACCATTATTCCCGGCCATCTTCAGAGCCCTGAGAAATCCACTTCTAACCCACCTCTCCCGCCAGCGCGTTGGTACCACGTATTTTGTGAAACGTGAATGTCTGGAATTTGTGCATCCCAGGAACAGGGCCCACCTGTAAACTTCCCAGGGTTTGGACCACGACTCCCATTAGCTCCCAGATGCTGGCTAGGACAGCGGATGGGAGCTGGAGTCACATCTGGAGCTTTGCTGGGCTGCGGGTCAAGAGTTTCGAAGGGTACTCACCCGTTTCAGGTCCTTCAGGCGGTTGTATTCTTCTGCCACCCCCTGCGAAAGAAAATCACCAGAGTTGGGGAAGTGACAGGATCGTGAGCCTTGTAGGAGAACCTCCATGTTCCAACACAGTCTATCTCACAGCTAGGTTGGGTGTTGTTCCCCCCCCGCCCCAGCTCTCCAAGTAGCAGAGGACCAACCTAAAACCCAGCCGTCTTGTTCCCCGTGTGCCTCTGGCTTTTTCTGCCAGTCCGGGAGCCCTGACCTGATACTGCAGGCTGTCCACCGCCAGGAGGTCTAGCTGCTTGCTGAGCTGGTTGATCTGGTCGTTGATGCTATCCATTTCGGTACACAGCACCTTGTAGCGCTTGAGGTCGGAGTCAAACTCTTGCTTGCATTTCTGGCGGGCCGCGTCCGACGTGATGGGTGGGTACAAGCTGCAGAGCAGAGAAGGGCGGGGTGTGTGTGGAAAGAAACCCACGTGGTGAGAAAACAATTTTAAAAATACAATAAGACGCCCATATCCCCCGGGGGGGGGATAAGTCCCAAGGCCCCCCGCAATGGATGCGGGAAAATGTGGATTATAGCCAGCACTATTATAATAACAAATGCTATACATAGCATGTTCTCTGGCTCCCTCTAGCGGTCATTTCTACTAATGACATCTCTAGCGAATCCTATACACAGCATGGTCTCTGGCTCTCTCTGGTGGCCAGTTCTGGTAAGTGCATCGTTAAAAATATATATTTTAGAGACTTTTCTATTAATCATTTAAATATTTTCAGGCCGCGGATCCGAGGACACGGATTCCGCAGATAAGGGGATCCTACTGTATATAAATAGGAAACAAAACAAAAATAATCCGCTCGGATTCTGGGGTGCGACCCCCACTGTTTTTGGTCTGTTTCCTGCCCAAGACGGGGGCTCTTCCTCTCCTCACCGGCTCCACTCGTCCTTGTCGCGTTCATCGCTGGACTCCACGGCCGTGGTGTAGTCCGTCTCGTACTGAGATTCCTCCAGTTCCGGGTTCTTCCGCCGCCTCCGGCCCCGGCGGGCGGACGGCCTGCTGGGCGTCTCTCGGACCTTCTCGGCCAAAGTGCTGGAGCTGAAGGCTCGGCCGGGCTTGCCGTCCGTGGCTGTGGGGAAAGGCGGGCTGGAAAGAACCAGAACGAGAGGGCGCTGGAGTCACGGCAGGAAGGAGGTTGGCTGGGCCACCCCCCTCCTTGCCCTGCATGCCTCTTTTGGATTACAAGTCCCAGGATCCCCGTGCCACAACGTCGTCCAAGCTCTTGGGGTTATAATCGAAGAAAAGGGAGGGAGAGAGGGAGGAGCTGAGGAAGGAAGGAGCTGATGATGGATAAGAGGAAGGAAGGAGCTGATGATGGATAAGAGGAAGGAAGGAAGGAAATGATGGATGGAAGGAAGGAAGGAGCTGATGATGGATAAGAGGAAGGAAGGAAGGAGCTGATGATGGATAAGAGGAAGGAAGGAAGGAAATGATGGATGGAAGGCAGGCAGGCAGGAAGGAAATTATGGATGGATGGAAGAAAGGAAGGAAGCTGATGATGGACAGAAGGAAGGAAGGAAGCCTTCAAGGCCCACCTGCTCGGGTTTTCCGTGGTGTGGTAGCCGTTCTCAGAGGTTCTGTAGTTGTAGGGGACGGCTGAAGCATTGACGGGACTCATGGGCTTTTCCGAATAGGCCAAGGTGGCTGTCTCGTCGTGGCTGCTCACCCCATCGTTAACATTCTTCACCTAGAGGAAACGACACCCGTTTAAAACCCTTTATTTTTAAAAAAAAACCCTTTGCCTTTTCTAGAAGATTCTGGGATATTGGAATATGATCCGACCGCCAAGACACGGAGGGACTTCTCTCTTAAGGATCATTCCATAGCAGTCAACACCTTCCGTAGTGAGAGTCCGGGGCATAAAACGAAATCAGCCATAACAGGGGAAAAGCCGCCTTTTGGAAACCAGTTTCCAGAATTTCCCGGCTAGTGGATTCTGGGAATCGTAGTGCAAAAATGGAACTCTCCTAAGCTCTGTGAATGTCGGTGGCATCTTAAGACCCCCCTGTCTCTCTGTCCTGCCGCTCTAGCCCTTTGCCCCATCCGGCTTCCTCCCGCATGTACGTGGCTGCCGGCCAGCTCTGTTCTCCTCCTGGGCTCCCTGCTGACGTTTGCTTTCCAAACAAGGCAGAGGGTGTCCCGAGGAGACGCTTATCTGCTCTGCCTTCTGGTGCCATCCTTGAACCACAGGCAAAATCCTGGAAAGAAGGGTCCAAGCCAGCCGGGAGGCTGGAATCCAGGCTGAATCCTGGATAAAAATCAGTAAAACATCAAGGAAGAGGCAACATCGTGGCTTTGCGTTAGCACTCCGCACAGGTCCCCCCGCTGCTCTCCAAAATGGAACGAGGCCACGGGAATAACTTCCAAATCCGTCCCATTTAGGAGCTCCATTATAAGCTCACAAAAAAAGCAGGTAAAACGAAGAGCCCTGTCAAACTCAAAAGCTTGCCCCTTTGGGGGACTTTAGAGAATCCCACTGCTGGTGCGGCTACAGGGGGGCCCTTTTTCGGTGGAGAACCTGAGACGCGCCACGCTGGAACCGATCAAGGTCTGGTCGAGTCAGGGTTTTAGGAAGCGAAGCTCAGCCCCCAGGAATGGGGGAGAGAGACAGAAAAAATAAAACCCATAATCCACGGGCCATTTCTTTCACCTTCACCCCAGAGGAAGAAGGGTTTGGGCTCGCTTTCCTTTTTTTTCCTGGGCCCCCGAAGAAAGCTTTCTTGTCCAACGTGATTTTTACACACAGCCAGAAGTCATGGGCAGGGTGGCTTTTTGGGGGGGGGGGGAACTAGTCCTCGAGGTTAATCATTGACCTAACCGAAACCGGAGCGTATCGTATGCAAACAAGCGAGAGACAAAACATTTCTGGTTTACAGGCACACACACACACTTTCACATCGGACTCTGAGAAATCACAATTCCACGTTATTTGTTTTTCCTCCTGCTGAGGCTGATAACCACGGGGCCCATTGAAAAAAAGGACGGAGGAAGGGCCGGGCACTGGATCCGTCCATCCAGAAGCCGGCACCGGGTACCTAGCTTGGCACAGGTATGCTTGTGCTTTATTGGGAAGGCAAGACTACCTCTGTTCACGTACAGAGGGCAGAACGCCCACCCTCTCCTTCGGCTTAGTGCCAAAGGCAGACCAGCGCTCCCAGGTCCGAGAAACGGCCGTCGTTTAAAAGACAAGCAGGGCCAGAACGGGGCAAACAATTTAAAAAGGCAATCGAACATGAAAGATTAATTAATGACCACCAAGATTCAGATCCTGAGAAGGCCAGCTTACGCTTCTGCAAACCCGCTCTACACCTTCTACCAGACTACAACTCCCATGATCCTCGGCCGTTCTGAGAAACCGGCTCACCCTCTTACATGCCAAAGACATTTACTGGGGAAGGAAGAGGATGAGAAAACCTTAAAAGCATGGGCCGCTCCTGTGTGTGCGGAAGGGTGGGATTCAAAGCCGTTCTTGCTCTCCCTGGGGGCTGGGTTATTTCAGGAGGAAGCGGGTTTTTGCTTTTTTTAATTAAAAAAAAGAAGGAAAATGATCATCATTATTTCAATCCACGGCACGGAGAGTTCTCGCCGGCTCATCGTTTCGGCCGAGAACACAATGGGACCCTTATGTGTTTGTAGCCGCTGCAACCTCAGCTTGCAAAAAAAGTATCCAGACCGGCGTCAAGGATCTTGACCTCTGCCATCATCCTCCGCCCGGCCCGCTTTTCTAGCCGCTTTGTCTTGAGTTTGGAGGGCCAGAGAACAGAGCCGGGAGGGGAGACATCTCTTCCCTCCGATTTGCAAAAGCAATATATATAATTCGGTGCCAGTTCACTTTGAGCCAACGGGAAGCCCCAGTTTTGCACCCCGGGAGAGACAGAGATCGTTGGGTTGGGACAAAAATCTTAAGCGCTTGGGAGCGAAGCACATTTAGAGGGTCTGGCCGCAGCTGCCGAGACTCACCCACTCCTCCACGTTGGGCCCCTCCTGGAAGGCGGGCGGCTGGTCCCAGTAGATGTTGGGCTTCCCGTACCGCCAGATTTTCTGGCGCGTCTTGTGGGCGAAGACGCAGATGACGCAGAGGAGGATCACGAGGAGAAAACCGCAGACGATGGCAATGGCCTGGGGAAGACGGACAGCAAAGCGGAGTTTGGGGGTGGGGGGGAGAGAAAAGATAATTGATTTTATTCCGGTTATATCAGGAGTTCTATTTCTGGTTTTCCGCCCGTGAGCAGAAGATGGCGCCTGTCTCTCTTTCGGCTCACAACAGCCTTGTAGGGTAGTCCAGGCTGGGAGGGAAGGACAGAGAAGACGGGTCCGAGGCCCCCGTTGTTGTTTCACGGCTGAAACCTCACTCGCTGCGCCATAAAAACCCCTCTTCAGAGGCCTGTAAGCTTTAACTGTGGTTTTCCTGCTTCGGGGTCAGACTAGATGACCTTCGAGACCCCTTCCCCAGTTCTCGGGCTCCCTTATCTGCCTGACTGGGCAGTTTTTAGGTGTGCCACCACCGCCCTGCCCGCTGATTAACGGACTCTGATTGTTTTCTGCCCTGCCCTGAAACTGGTCTCTTCCCCCCCGCCGTTCCCACGATAAGTTTCTTCCACCACCAAAGCATTTCCTCGGGGCGGCGGCTTTCGTTTCGACCTCGGCCCTGCCCGATGCTGGCGCGCAAGGACGGCGTGGGCACAGAAGTCAACAGAGAGAAGCGGCAGAAACTCAGGACAAAAAAAAAATAGGAGCGCCCGCCCAGTTCCACTCGGCACCCTCACCTAGAACATCCATTACATTTGGATGAATTCATGTATATTTTTCTCTTCTGTTTGGAAGGTCACTCCCCCCCCAAAGGAAAAGCAAAACTCCCAACATTTAAAGAGTTTCAAGAAACGGGGGGAATTCAAGTGGCTAGTCCTGTTGAGGAGACCTGGGGGGCGGAGCTTGTTCGGAGATGGGTGGAGCCTGGAAGCAAGAGGGCACCTGCTTCTTAAACAAGCCCTCTCTCTCTCCCCCACCTGCCCGAAACTATAAAAAAAACACATCACCACCACCCCATTTTTCCACAAAACCGGATGTTAAGACTTAGCCATTTCTGGCTCCAGTGGCTTGTATTTCTGTTTGCTGTTCAAGGTCTTCTGGGCCCCCACCCCATGAAAATGGGCTCCCGGGTTCCACTCCAGTGGCCCACCCTGGTAAGAAACTGTGCATCCCCCTCAAAAATAAGAAGCCAGTGACCATAATCAGGGCCGTCCCTAGCCTTTTCAAGCGACTGCGGCAAATATTACGGCACCGTCTCCCGCTTGTTCCACCCGGGGATGTTTGGACAGGAGCCCCCCCCCCAATGAAAGAGGAGGGGAAGAACGATCCCCCCCCAAGGAGAAAGTTTGTGTTTCCCAAAATAAATTAATTTTTTTAAAAAAAGGGAAAGTGAATAAGGTTGGGAGAAGTGGGAATTAATTTTCTTCCCCCCCCCCCCCAAAAAAAAACCTCACGAGTAAGCTCATCTCTAGACTTTGGTGCCTTCTAAGGGGGTCGGGGGCCGAGCCCTGCGGAGCCCAGCCCCAAATCATCATCATCCCAAGGAGCACCGTGAGGATCGTAAGCTCAGGAACGGAGACGGGTCTGAACCCGGGGCCCAAAAACGATGCCAAGGAAGGAACTGGGGATTCACGAACAAGGAACACCCCCCCCGCGCGCGCGCTCCCTTATAATAAGGGTAACCTTTGAACGGCAGAGCTGGAAGGGATCCCTCAAGGTCATCCGGTCCAGCCCCTCTCAAGGAGGCGCCGTGGGGGATTCGAACTCCCAACCTCTGGCTCCGCAGCCCAGAGACCTCAACCCCGGAGGCTCTCCCCCCCCCCCCTCGGACCCTCGGCCGCCCTCACCTCCTGGGGGTCAACCATGCAGTAGTGGTAGAGGTACTGGTTGAAGTAGGTCCCGGTGGCGTAGATCTGGTTGCACATGGCCAGCATGGGGTTGGTGTTGTAGTAGTAGCTGCCGGACATCTGGGCCCGGGGGTTGACACCCATGATGTAGACGATGGAGGCGATCAGCATGATGACGGCCAGGACAGCGCACACCACCAGGACCGCCAGGTAAAAGCGCCGGGAGCGGGACCCGGCGGACTTGGTGAGGCTGGTGACGGCCAGCGCCAGGAGGGCCACGAAGCACAGCACCGACATGGCGATCATGAAGCCGGTGGCCGCCCGGGGGTTGGTCATGCCCCCGTAGTAGCTGCTGCCGTAGTAGCTGCCGCCTAGGCCACTGCCGTAGTAGCTGCCGCCCATGCCGCCCCCGTAGCCCCCCATGCCGCCCCCGTAGCCCCCCATGCCGCCGCCGTAGCCGTAGAGTCCCCCATAGCCGTAGCCGTACTCCCAGGCCAAAGTGGAGGCCACGCAGGCGAAGATGGCCAGGCAAAGCAGAAGCCCGACGGCCTCCAGGATCCTCACCACCCCCCGGCGGGGAGTTCCACTTGTAGAAAAGCTGCGGGACGTCCTCCACGTAGTAGGAGCCCGGAGGCGGCGAGTGGAGATCGTAGCCGTAGTCGTCCTCGCCGGGAGGGCCGTACCCCGTGGGGGCCCCCTCGTAGCGCTTCTTGCTGGCGGGGTACATGCTGCCTCACGCCCGGCGGCCCTCAGCGGCGGGGGAGAGTCATGGGCCACGGAGTTCCGGCGCCGAAGACCGCCACCGCTGGAAAGACAAGCCAATCAAAACCCGCCGAGGACCTTTCGCCCGGGAGATCTGGTCCTTGGAAGGGGGGAGGGGGGAGAGAGGAGGAGGAGGAAGAACCCCGGGGAACCCAAAGTTGGAAAACCCTCTTTTCTGGCCGGGGGTACGGGGGGGGGGGGGCGGGGAAAACATGAATTTAAAGGAAAACGGTGGAGGAAAGAAAGAGGAGGGAGAAAAGGGAGGATTGAAAGACCTCAGAGCAGAGCTCCTCGTCATTTTGCTAGCTCAGGATCAATGCGGCACGACCCTGTTCCTCTCCCCACACCAAAAGAAAAATGCCTCCCCCCCCCTTTTTACCCCAAGAGCAGCCAGTTGCCGACCAGGCTGTCCCCGCAGAGGTCACGCCCGCCGCCACCCCTTGGCCCAGCCAGAGGTCCCTTTGGGTGCCTCTCCGTGGCCGCCGTCTGCTTGCTTGCTTGCTTGCCTCCCGGGTGTGTGTGGGTGTATGTGTGTTGCCTTCGCAGTCCCTTGAAAGCACAACTCCCAAACGCGCAAAAGCCCAGGCGAGCCAAAAGCTCGGCTTTCATCTGATAAATAAGTAATCGGGTTGTGTTTTCCTCTCTTTTTTTAACTCTCTCTCTCTCTCTTGGCAGCTGCCTTTGAGCACACAGAACTTCTTCCCCGGACGAACACAGACCGCCTCCCTCACCGCCCGGCCCCAAATCCTGGCACGGACACGCTCCACCTGCCTGCCTTTGTTTTCCCCCAACACACAGGGAGGCACAAAACCAGTGCAAAACCTAAACACAGCCTCGTTCCCTGCGGTCCATTCAGGGCCGTGCTTTTTTAAAAAAAATGGAGCGAAGGGCAGGCTTGAGACATGATTTGCTGCTCTAAAAGGAATATACGCACAGCCGGGAATCCGGGAAAATCCAGATTTGAGCCCCCGACAGAAACGGGAAACTCAATCGGTGGCCTTGGTCCCGTCTACAAACGGATGATGGAGAGAGCCGTAAATATGATCTCCCTGGAGTTAAAACCAAACCCCAGTGGAATCAATAGATGCAGGTTTCCCTAGGAACGTAGACAAGGGTCTCTCTGCTTTCAGCATCTCTTTTTCCCGTAACCCGAACCCCCTCCTCAACCCAAAGAAACAGGATCCCTGCTGCAGTGCGCTTTCCTCTGCCCTCCGCCGTCCTATTTCCTTTTGTATCGTGTCCAGCAGATTGCAAACTGGCTGTCCGTGGGGAACTCTGTTCTCTTTTCAACATCTGTGCAAACGGGTGCTTTTTAACGCACCAAAGGTTGAGCTCGTCGGGCACTAAGAACTAACAATAATAATCATGAATAATAAAGAGGAGGAGCTTGGGGAAGCCTCAAATTCCTAGCGGTTATTCTCCCTGTTCTGATTCATATTCGGAGCCCGGAGAAATTGTTTCATGGGGACTGCCGTCCAAAAAAAAGCGCGCTTTAGTTCTGATAATCCTACGGGTAAAACTTTTAAGAATAACAAGAAAAGAACAGCAGGCCTCCTTCGCTGCAAATGCAGCTGGAAGCTGAGATAAGGTGGGTTTCTTTTTTAACGGGCCAACTTGCAGCCTCTCCCCGTCGTCCCCCTCTGAGCTTGCAGGAAAGGCAATAAACATGGGTTTTCAAGAACGCCCCGGAGTGTGTGGGGGTGATATCTGGGGGATAATGAGTGCATTTCTCCCACACCCGGCCCCATGGCGGCTTCCTCCCTGTGCAGCCTCACTTCCGCCTTCCTGGCCTTGCCAGGTTCCTTTGGATTTTGCTTTCTGCCTGCGAGGCTGGGATTTTCATTGGAGTTTATTGTTTGGGGGATTTTTCCTCCCCTCCCTCCTTTCCTTTCCCCCAGAAGGTCAGCCAGGGCTTTGAAGGAATCCCCTGTGGCGTTTTGGCCCTCGTCTTTGCCCGGGGTTTGACGTGGATGGGAAAAGGGGAGAGGACTTGGTGGAGGAGGGCAAGAGGGGGATGTGGAGGGGGGGAGAGAGAGAGGCCAGGAGAGCCAACGTTTGGATAAAAACCCTCAGAGGTGAGAGCAGGAGGGAGAAAAAAACCCCGTGGGGCAAGTCTAGATGGCCTTCGGATACCCCCAAATGACACCCTTCCCGTTCCACGGCTCTGGCAGCTGAGCCTCCCCCAGCAAGGCTGAGAGCAGCAGAGACGGGGGGGGGGGAAGCCCCTTTTGATGGTGGGGCGAGGGACTACAGTTCCCACCATCCACGTGAAAAGGCTACTGGGACGGGAAAGCACGTGGCCTGGTTCTCAAGGGTGCGCGCGCACGCTCCTCACCACACCCAATGGGCGCAGGAGCACTGAGAGGGCAAAGGACATGGGGCTGCCTAGGGCGCCGCTCCCTCCTTGGAACACCCATGCCGCCGCCTCCTGTTCTGGGCCGCCTGAGGCCGCCGCCTGGCTCTGCCCAAAAGGGAAGGCCGGTCCTGCTCAAGAGCAGGTGCAACTTAAACCTGCAAGACCAGGGAGGACACGTTCGGCGGGCGGAGAAAATATCCATCGACCGAAGGGGATCGGACGCCATGCAGTGTGATTTTGGGGGGGGGGGGGGGAGCGCGTCTGGCAAACCTTTCGCCGCGACGGACGATGACAAACTCCACCTTGGCCGGTCCCTTTGAGGGCTGTGAGAAGCCGCCCCCCCGTTTCCTTTCCTGGGGGGAGTCTCCCGCCATCTCCCTCCTGCGGCTTTCGCCCCATTAACTCCCCAAGATTAGGGGAGCAGGAAACCGACTTCTTGGCTCTCCTTTTTTTACCATTTTCTATGCCTCTATTTTCACCCCCATCCGAAATTTTTATGCACCTTTTTTCCTTGTTCCCCTTTCCTTGCGGGGGTGGGGGACGGGCGATTTCTCTTGCCCCATGCTGTTTTCGGGGTTGCCCCTTCCTGTCTCCTTGCCCCCCCAGCTCTGTTCTCTCCCGGGCACCAGAACGGGGCGATGTACCCCAAGGGGGCCCATGCCACCGATTTGTGAAACGTTCACCACCACCACCATTTGGACATTTTTGGGCCCCGGGAAGGGCCTGTCCTTCCCAAGCCGACAGATGTGGGCAGGAAAACACAACCTCTGGAAACGCCGTCCACCCTTTCGCCCTCCTGACCTGGGTCAGCCCGACGTCCTCTTGGTGGGTCTCGGTGGGCAGGCCACTACCCGCTGGCCGTGGGGGTGCTCATTATTTTCAAGGGGGCTCCAAGAAAGGGCAGGTTTTTCTCTTCCACCGCAGGGTCTCCGGAACCCGATTCGAGGGCGATCCAAGCGAAAGGTGTTGACCAAAACCGAAGGACTCCCCGTCCTAGAGAGAAAGCGAGCGAGAGAGAAACACACACACACACACACACCCTTTGTGTTCAGATGATTCTCCTTTCTTGGTCTTCCCCTTTACACCTTGCGCTCCTCCCTTTAAAGCCCAAGCGGAAGGTTTAATCATTACTTGGAGCGCACAATAGTTCTCTCTCTGGGCAGGAGGCCACGGCCGTGGCACGTCGGCGCCCAGGCCCTTCCCGCCGCCCTTGCCAACTTTGGAGACCGCGGGCGGTTGGTACAAGGCTGAACCTAGACGCACGCACGCACCCAAGAACCTGGCAAGGCAGGGAGGGGGGTGACCAGAAAGCCATGTCCTAAAAGCTCCAAACCCTCCTTCCTCGCTTACCCCCTTCTGCTTCAGGGCTTGGCGGCCGTGTGTTTAGTCCAGCGTGCAAAATCCGAGCCGACACCTCCAGGCAGGGTGGACCTCGTCTCGTCCTGCATCCGTCCGCACCGAGCGTCGGGGCCGGAAAGCGCCGGCCGGGCCTCGGCCAAGCTGCCACCCGGAGTGAGGAAGCGGGAACAACACAACACAAACCAGCTGCTAAGCTTTTAATCCCTTGGAACGCCCGCTCCTTCCTGGCCGACGTGGCCGGGACAGACTCGGGGAGCCGCTCGGGGTGGGTGGGGGGGGTGTTGCGTTTGCCACCTGAGCGTAAAAGTCCCAGTATTTCAAAAACATAACTTAACTAGGCCTTAATTACACAAAACAAGGGAAAAGAATAATTTTTTCCAGGTAACTTAATTACACAAAAGGGAAATATAAGAGTAACTTTGTCCAAGTAACTTAATTACCCCCAAAAAGGAAAAAAGGTAAGAGTAACTTCTTTGGCCAACAGATTCTCCTCCTTCCTTCATTTTTTCCCCTCCCTTCATCTTATCCTGAATGACCAGCTGTAACAATCTGCACTTTTTTGCTTCCCGTTACATGGCTGGCGTCTTCCCGGTTTCTGCCCTTAAGTTTCTTCCACCGTTTCTCGGTTTTATTCCATTCCCTTTAAAATGTCTTCCTGGCTCACCTTCTTGCTCCCAGAAATTCGGAGCCTCCCGCAACAAACCCACATGTCAAAAAACAGACGCCTTGGGTGGTTGTTTTGGTTTTTTTCACATACTAGCCACTGCTGGGAAGAGAATCGAGAAAGGTGAAACGACCCGGAGAGGCGAGGGCGCCACGCCTGACGCGTTTCTGTCAAGCCCAGGGTGCAAACTGGCTCTGGGGAAGTGACCAAGCTGCGCCAGCTCGTCCGGTGGACCGCTTTTGCCCAGGGCCAGCCCGGTTTTGTGCGTGGGGGGGGGTGGACGTTGCCAAGTCCGCTCTCCCCCCCCCCCCCGGCCACCTTGTGACTCCGAGACTGGAATGCAACTCTGCAGGGCTCAGCCTTTGAAGACCGAGGGGTTGGCGGGGTGGGAAAAGCTGGAACGATTAAGCCTTCCCCTCCATCAGTTTACTTAATCGGTCCCTGGAGGATTCCAAACGTTAGTGGCCTCCACTTCCCAAAAGGAAGGGAACTGCCCCTCCCATCATCCCCAGGGGGGGAAGAAAAAAACAGGTGGTGAGGGGATGATGGGGGTTGTACGTTTTTAAAAACAAGCCCTCCTCCCGTTACTCGTTGTGGTGCTCGAAAACGGAGATCTCTTGTCGCTATTCGTGACAACGTTTTCTGGGGGAGAAAGCTCATTCACGGCATGGTTCCTTATATTTATTCATCTTTTATTTTCCAACCCATGAAAGGGGGGAAAAAATAAAATAAAATAAACACAACCCTCAGCCGGGAAAGTTTATGCTGTCCCGCTACGAATCCTAAGACGGGTTTCTTTTTTAATGCTCTCCCCAACGGGAAACGGTCTTTCCAAAACTGTCCCCAAATGCAGAAAAGCTTTCCTTGTCCAGAGACAGTGGGTTTTCTCTGAAGAAAGATTCCCCTCCCACTGGCCCTGAAAAAAAAACAACCTCCCCATTTTCAGCAAAGAGAAACATCGGGTGTGTTTTTTGGGGGGGAGAGCTGTCCCGTGCCCGCTCGGGGGGGGGGGAGGCGTAAGTCAGAAGTAGACGGAGGAGCCTCCCTCGCCGTTCTCCCGGTCGTAGGCCTGGATCTGGCCCTTGAGGTGAGCCAGCTTCCTCTTCAGGTATTCGCAACGCTCTCGCTTCTCCAGGAAAGCCGGGTCCTTGAGAGGTTTGGAGTCGGGGGGGCAGGTAGCAGACCAGGGTGGGTGGGGTGAGAAGGAAAAGCACATTTTTAAAAAAACAATCACGCTTGCACCCTGTTCCAGAGCACCTCTCCAACCTCCCCCAAGCGCCGAGGCTGGGCTGTAAAAACGTGCAAGAGAAACACGGGCGGGACGCACGGCAACTAAATGTTGCAGCGCGGGTCTCTCGCAGACGAGAGAACCGGCCGCTCTTTTCTCTCTTCCTCCTCCTTCCTTTCCCACCCAACCAGCCGCTCGGAGCGCGGGGGAGCCCGGCTCTTTCCAGCAAGGCCTCGAGATCAGAGCCAGGGAGACATAAAACCCGGCTGAGGGGCCGCGTGCTCCCCCCCCCCCCCCGGGGACCTCCAGTTGCTCATCCCTCTGCGCCCGACCAGCCCTCCCTCCCTTCCATTTCCTGCAGGGTTGGTTGGCTGTCCAGCCGATGCTCAACGCCAGCAGTCCGGGACCTACATCCTTCTCATCCCTGGTGGGGCTGAAGGTTATTTTTTGGGGTGCGCGAAACAGTCTTGCCCCTTGGTTTCGCCCTTGAACGCATCCAGGGCCGTCACTAAACCAGGCCCGTGTTCAACAGGGCCCACGGCTGCTTAAAGGTCCGGCCGTGAGAGATTTCTCGGGACACCCATTTTAATAAATGAATCATAAATCGGCAACGCTCCACCGCACCAGCCCTCCCAAGGCAGGCTAGGGGAAACAAAGAGCCGTCAAGGAGAATGAAGAAGGCTTTTCCGGACATTTTTAGCCCCCGGCTTTTCCGCCCTTACCTTCTTCTTGCGTTCGTATTCTCTCCGCAAAGCCGAGGCACGCTTTTGCTCCTGCGGGAGGGGAAACGCCTCGCGTCAGCTTTCTCACAAGAAGGCCCTGCCCCACGGCCCGGGCTTAGCCACGGGCCGTGGTTGAAGTTTTGGATCAGGAGATCGGGGTTCAAAATCCCCGCTCAGTCGTGAGATCCTCCCGGGGGCTGTGGGCTGGCTGATCTCGGTCGTCCCTGCCAGCCTGGAGGCTGTGATGAGGATGAGGCTCCGAGGGTGGAGGGGAACCTCGAACCCAAGCTGGAGAGAGGGACTCAGCCCAGCTGCCAAAGCAGACCCGACACATCTGGCTGCCTGGGGCGAAGTGTGGAAGAGCACCACCTCCCGTTCACTGCGCGGGAAGCCGGCGGGGCTCCCACAGCGCTCTAAATCCTGCTTGGACGCTGGCAGCAGAACCCGGCCGCCGACCGGGGTGGGGTGAGGGCGATGGCTCAGGGTAACCTCGGGTCCCCGGATGTTCTTGGACAACAACTCCCAGAATCCTCCACGGGCCAGGATTTCTGGGAACCACCGGTTTCGGGGATGCAAGTCAGGAGCCACAGAGCCCTCTCGTTGGCCCCGTCTTGCTCACACGGCAGCAACTCCCCTGGAAAGCCTTGGACTACAAGGCCCAGTATCCCCCACCCAGCAGAAGACACAGAGAGAGAGAGAGATCTGGAAGGTCTGAGAGGGATCGAGACCCACCTTCTGGCTCTGGTACCGGCGGGGCAACTTGGCCATCGTCTCGTCCAGCAATCGGAACTTCTGCAGAGCTGCCTGGATCTCACGGTGCAGCTCCTTGTATTCGCCATACTGATCGCTGAAGACGGCTTTGTACTTCTCCCGCTCCTCCACGCTTCCGACGGCCGGGTACTTCCTGGCAGAAGGAAGAGCGGAAAGACAACTTTGGGAGGCGTCTCTCCTGAATTTTCCTGGAAGTGCAGGATGTTTGAGAGGGGACCCCCCGAGGGCATCCATACAACCCTCCCACAGTTGGGCCAGGATTTGCGTCCAGTGTCTTCCCTAACATGCTTTCGGAGGTGGCGGAAGAAAAAGATGTGTAGATGATAGAATTTGGACCACACCGTTTTTGCCTAGAGTTGTAAAATTTCCAAAAAAATTCCATTAAAAAGAAACAACGGGAAAAAATGTTTTTTTTCCTAGCAAAAAAAAAATATGGAAATTTTCAAAAATTTTACATCTCTAGTTTTACCTAAACCTTGGAAAGAAAGTTCCGTTTTTTGTTTTTTTTTTACATGACAATTTCCACGCAGGCAGGCAGGATTCGGAAAGTTACCATCTGAAAAAGTAACTTTTCCTATCTGGGCTGAAAGCCTTGGTTAGAGAAACGTGGAAAACTCTGATCTTGAATCCCTCTGGAGATTTCAAGAGTTTTTTTCCCAATGGGATAAAAATGCCCTTCACCGGGAAGAACATAAACCCGGAAGGATCCTGCGGCCGGCCTTTAAATGGCAACCCGGCCAACGAAAAGCCCCAGAAGCAAGAAGCGTTACACACCAAGAGACGCATTCTTCCTGACTTACATAATATAATCCGGGACGATGTGAGGCTTGGGGTTGTAGCCGGTCGGGATGGCGTAATTCAACCTCTCCGGATCCTCACTCTTCTTGGAGAACTCCACCCGCCTCGTGGACGTCCCGGGAGGCCGAGGGATGGCCCCCGAGGAGGCTGCAGGCTTGGGTGCCCCTCGCAAGAGGACAAGCTTCGGCTGCGGAAGGAGGAGGCCGAGATGGAGGAGACAATGCGCCAGGGAGAAATCCCCAAATCCCACCGCTGGGCCGATCCCGGGGAACCCCTCGCCCTCACCCGCCCGCCCGGCACACGGGTCTCGGGGCATTACCTGCACCGGCAGGCTCCTCCGGGCGCCTTCGTGCCTCCACATCCGGAGGCAGACGAGCGCGCCGGCCAGGTAGAGCAAAGTGTTCAGGAAGAGGAAGGTGAGAGCGGCCACCTGGCCCCCACCCACCCGGCAGACGGCCGCCACCAGCGGGTTGGCGGCGAGGAAGGAGTAGCAGAGGCCCCCGCGGTTGATGTCGTGGACGTAGGCGAGGGAGGCGGCCAGGTAGAGAAGGGAGAGGAAGAGGTTGAGGCCGAACTCGGTCAGGGGCCACCAGTGGGCCCGCAAGAGGATGGTCCGGTAGTACATCGTCACCCCCAGGCCCAGCAGGATGACGGTCACCAGCCACGCCAGGCTGGCCACCGCCAGCACAAAGGCCGTCATTGGGCCGTAGTAGCTGTACCCGGCGCCCGAGGCCCCGCCGTAGGGCCACTGGCCACCCCCATAGAGCTGGGACCACTGGTAGTCCTTCTGGAGATACGCGGCCGTGCAGGCAAAGGCCATCCCGCCCAAGATCAGCTCCAGAGCCCCCATCAGCCTCAGGAGGCCCGGCCACGATTTCATGTAGGCGTATTTGCTCTCGTAAGCTTCAAGCTTCCCCTGGTAGCCCGGGGGAGGAGTGGACCACCCGCCCTGGCTAGTGGGGGTCGGCACTGCCTTGCCCGACCTCCGATCGGCGGAGGAGGCCAGGGGGACCTTCTCGTCATCGTCTCCACCGCCGACACTTCCCTCCTTCATGTCTTTGCCAAGGCTATCGGGGCCCTCAGACGCCGTCCTCTTTGGGCGCTCGAAAAACGGGGACGCCGGTGGAGAGCTCCAGACGTCTCCTGGGGTGTAGGTCGGAAGGGAGGTCTCGGCCTGGGGCCGTCTCCACCATCCCCGGAAAACGTTCTTCCACGACGGGGGAATGAAACGCCGGATGGGCTTCAGAGAAGATGCCTCTTGATCCGGAGATCCGTCCGTCCAAGCCGAGGCCGACCCAGGAGGAGAGGAGCCGAAACGCCGCGGGGATCGGGAGATCCCGGGAGACCTTGCCGAGGATCTGGCCCACGGCTCCATCAGAGGTGGATGGCTCTTAAAAGATTGACTGGCCGTGGTCCCTTTGGCCCGGTCGGAAGCAGACTTGGCCTCGGCAGGACTTTCCCCAAAGGGTTCCTCCACCATCCTTTGCAGGCGTCACTCATGGAAGCGGGTGGGATGGGACACCCCTTCTCCCTCTCGGATCAAACCCGTGGCTTCGTTTGGACCGGAGGCCGCCTGAGCAATGGAAGGAAAAACAAAATGTTCAGGCCACCACCTGGAAGTCGAGACGGAGAGGAGGTGATGGCGTGTCAGGAAAAGCTTTTTTCTCTTCCCCACCGTGAAGTATGACTCACCTGCTTTTCAGCTCCCACAACGCCTAAGGTTACCCTCCCGTGGGGCTGGCAGGAGCCATGGCGCCCTGTTTTCCTACTGAAAGGGCCTGTCCGCGTCTCGGCCGAGGCGAGGGACAGACCGACGGCCAGCCTTCGGCCTAAACAGAGTCCTGTCTCCTCCACCTCTTTTCCAAGCCGGTCTCTCCTACAAGGATAATGGCAAGGATTTTCTTTTTTTAAAATTTCCCTTCCTCCCCAGATCTCTCAAACTTCACCCCTTCTCAGCCTAAAGACTTCTGTACAATGTGGAAGCTTGCCGTGTTTCCAGTATTTCAGTGGGGAAAGAAAGCTGTGACTTGGATCAGAACTTTTTCTATTTGTTTTTAATTTCTCGAGATGTCGGTACCTCCACCCACTACCCGGGGGGGAGGTTTCCCCTCCTCCCCCCCACAAACCCATTTCACAGTACCTTCCACTTTTTCCGGGAGACCCAACACGGCACGGGTTTTGGAAAGGGAGACGCCAGAAGTGGGAAACCGACGTGAACCCGGTCGAAGCCTCAAAGGAAAACTGCCGGCTTCCTCTTTCCTCGCCCAGCGGGAAGCAGCCCTTCGGATCAAAGAGGACTTTTGCCGAGCAACTGCGAGCAAATAAAACAAATTAAATACATCCAGAAATACACACGGTGAGACTCAGAAGGCGTCCAAGCTCTGCGTCCGGCATGTTATCGGGCTCCGGGGCAGTTAAACATTAACTGGAAATATGGAAAACAAAATGTTACACGGAGACCAAGGTGTGCAACTGATAAATCAGCTCCCCAAGGGTGTGATTTGACACAACTGTGCTCACCAACGCAACGGAAATGTATTTTTTCCCTGCTGTCTCCATTTCTTCTGGAGTTGCTTTAAAAAAAAAACAAAAACCTGCCATTCCCCCCACGAGCTCCAGATGGCGCCCTTGGTTTTTCCTCTGCCTACTTTAAGCCAACCTGGCCAGAGATGATGGGGGTTGTAGTCCAAGGGCCTCTTGAAATGGGGACAGGACCCTTCCTATCTGCGTGACATCAAACGCCTTCCGCGCATCTCTTAATCCCTGTTAAAGAGGCAACGAGAAGGGGCTGCCGTGGTGGAGTTTGCCCACGAGATGGCGCCAAAGGCACAGAGAAAAGCCCGTTTTGAGGACTTTCTCAAGCTGAGTGGGAATCCCATTCAGCGCCTGGAGAAGTTACTTTTTTCGGTTGACCGCTGGCCACCCTGGTTTCTGAGAGCTGTAATTTTTTTTAAAAGCAGTTTTTCCAACTACGCAGGCCGGCTGGGGGAATTATGGGATTGGTCGTGCCTCAAGTAACCTTTCCATGTGCTTGGCACTGGCGCTCAGGGATTTTGAACCTCGCCATGTTTTTTTTAAAAAAGTAACTTTTTCCAAGCTCCCCCGAGTCTTGCCAGCTTGGGCCGGGCCGGATTTCATTTCTGAGCAACCTTACACTGCCTTGAACCCCCTGGGAGGAAAGACGGGGGTGGAAAAATAACAAATACATAAATAAATTTAAACAAATAAGTAGAACAACAAATAAATAAGGGGTTTTGGACTCCCTCCCAACTCCATTATTCTAGGATTCTAATAAATAGCTAAGGAACCCTGTGTGACTCACAGGCTGGCACACTGTGTGGCAAAAAATGGGTCTCCCTCCGGATAAAAGCAGCCCTCTGCCGTCTTTGCTGATGCTGCGTCTCCACCTTATGGAGATCCGTCTGTCGTCCTGCCTCCGTGGCTCAGAAGCAGCAGAAACCTGCAACGAGAGAATCAACGCACGTCCGGGACCCCCCTCCCTTGTCAAAAAAGAAGCAAAGCTGTCCGGCCCAAATGCAAACCAAGGGGAAACCAGAGAGAGAGATAGAAAGAAACCCAGAGATTGTTGAGAGCATTTTATTACATCCGTTTGTTTTTTTCCCAAATGCTGCATACGTTAGCAGTGTACAGAAAACACTGTGGATAGAATTATCAGATATTTCTAAGAAGAAATACTAAGTAAGTATCCAGGCCTGGCTACACTCCCACCCGCCCGCCTCCCCCAAAATCTATCCATCACCTCATTCTGGAAAAGAAAGATAGGGGGGGAAAAAAGGAATGTTTTTCTTTTCTTTTAAAAAAGAAGAAATTGGCCAACTGAACCGAGTTCCCCACAAACTCCTCTTCGGTCTCTTGGTGGCTACAACTCAAGATCGCTCAAGTCGCCAGGTGAAAGGGGTTGCTTGCTGGTTTTAGCATCCATGATTCCAGTGACCTTCTTGACAAGATTCTGCTCGGCCGGCCACGGGTCACCCCTCCACCCCCAACGAGCCCCCAAATCGGTCCTTCAAAACTCTTTGCTCCTCCCAGAAGACCCCACGGTAGCCCCCTCGGAGCAGGTGATCCGGAGAGAAACACTGCGAGCGGCAGGCACGTATTGGCCAGAACCTGTGACGTCAACCACACACCGAGCCAACGCAATTCGTCTCTTGAGTCAACGACAACGAGAACAACACACGCCCAGGACACCCCGCCCCCCCAAAAAACAGATTGCTACTGCTTTTGAAGGGTGCCGGGGTCCCCTCCCACCACAATGCATCCTTTAAAAAAACAAACAGTGAAAGACAAACACCAATATGGCTCATTAGAACAGTCAATCCCGCGTCCCGGCTGTGACTGGCAATATCATCTCAAGATTGTTTCTTATTTTAAAAATGATTTTCCCCCTAGTGCGGGGGGGGGGGGGGTAGAGAAAGAGAGAGGGGGGGAAAAAAGAGAGAGAAAAATATGTTTTTCCCCCTCCAGTGCTAGAATGAACAGTGTTTCGGTTTTAAATATCATTACAATCCAAAAAAAAGGCCCTTTTTTCTGCCCTAAAATAAGGATACAGTGCTATGGATCCATACTCCCCCCCCCTTTGAAAAAAGCCAATAAACCCCTTCTCCTTCATCATCCTCATCATGGATTTGCATGGTTTTTACACAGCCCCCCCCCCCCCACTCCCGACCCGTCCTGAAAAAAATGGCTTTGCTTAATGTGAAATCGGAATCGGGGGTCTGTCGTCCTCCCCCCCCCCCGGTCGCGGGGTCCGGGAAGCAGTTCGGGTCGTCTCCGCGCCACGCATCCACGGGAAGGCGCACGGGGGGGGGGGGTGTTAACTGTACAGGGCTTTCCATAAAAAAAGCTCCGACGTCGGTGGTGGTGGTGAGATCGGCCACACAATGGCCATAAACGTGATGCGTGCGCCCGGCGGGGAGGTGGGTCCCCCGGTCGCCGTCTCGCCCCGGTCGCCGTCATCCGCTGTCCGAGGATGTGGGGGGGGCGGTGGACGGGGATTTCCGCCGCCGGGCGGGGGTCCACGAGGAGCGTTCGGAGCTGTTCGAGGTGCCGCCGCAGGCGCGGGCGAGCGCCCGGTGCTGCTGGCGGATGGCTTGGCTGACCAGGCCTGGCAGGGCGTGCAGGGTGAGGCCCAGCAGGTCAATCTTGCTCTCTAAGGCACTGATCCGCTTCTCCAGGTCCTCGTTCCGCTCCTGCAGCTCGGAGACCATGTCGTACATGACGTTCTGCGTCTGCTGGGAGGGGGGGGGGAACGACACAGGGAGAGAAAAAAGGGGGGGCCAGTGATTGCACCGCAGCTCAGGAGACGGGACCCCCGAAACAGGGGTGACCCCCATCACGACCCCTCCCCTCCAGGAGAGTCCAGGCGTGGCCGCCACCGCCGGACGCACCTTGGACAAATCCACCAGCGTGTTGGCCTGATCGCTCAGCTTCCGCTGCTCCATCTTCACGCTCCTCAGCCTGGAAGGCAAAAAACTTTTTCCCACTCAGGACGAAACCTCGCGGGGGGGGGGGGGGCGTTCTTACGAAAAAGAAGACGCTGGCGTCTCTCAGCGGGACACAGACAGCGGGAGACAAAACAAGAAAACAGCCACCGCCGCCACCGCCACGGGGTGGAAGACAAGACATGCACACCGCACTCCGGATCCCATCTTGCTGGATCCCATGATGCACACGCATGCAGCTGGCCAATGAGGTGGAGGCCATGGGGGGAGCCACCGGTTTGAGGGGTGCTCCTTCTAGGGCTGGGGGACCCTCCCTGGTTTTCAGGATTCAAGAGACCGAGAGAAGGCTTTCTCGGGTGGCTCGGCTTCATTTTGCCTCTCGAGTGTGAAGAACATCATCCTTCGGCTCCGGCCACGTTCACACCGGAAGCCTTTCAAGGGCTGGGTGGGCACGAAACAGAACCTCCAGCTTTAGGAGCAATCTACCCCCCGCATTCCAGCTGCTGGGGTCCACCACCACCACAAAAACCTGGGCAAGGTCACAGCTGGGCCACGGCTGGACCAGATCGGGGGGCAGAACGTGCCCCTCTATCTATTATCGGACTCCACCCTCCATCAGCCTCGGACAGCATGCTCAAGGATGATGGGAACGGGATGGGCAGAGGCTCAGTTACAAGGAACGATGGGATCCCTAATTAGGTGACGGAGGTCTGTTCAAACAGCGCTGGGTGCAAAGCAGTCAGAGGTGGGAGGAAGAAGGGGAATCACTCCTCCACTGCACCCCCAAAAACTATTTTCACATGCATTACCAGCACTGGCCACTAGAGGGCACTAGGGCTTTATTCTTCTTATTATTATTAGTTTTATTTATATGCCGCATTTCTCCCAACAAGGGACCCAAAGCGGTTCACAACATTAAAAGTCACACAATTTAAAAACACAATAAGTTAAATATTAAAAGATAAATGAAACAATATATGATTTAAAATACATGAAAACATAAAAGAGATTAGAGTTTCTGCTGAAATTCTTCACTAGCAAGTGTTCATAGCAGGGTCTCCGGCTCCTTCTAGTGGCAGGTTCTGGTAATACATGTGAAAATAGTTTTTTCCCGGATTTTTTTCTTTTAATATTTTTAATATTTTCCAACCACGGATAAGCGAATCAGTGGATACTGACCCCGTGGGTAAGGCGCCCCTCCTGTATTCCCTTTATATTTTTTTTTTCAGGTTTATCTGATTGCACTAAACTGCCGGCCCTCAAAAATTCTTGCCGTTCTATGACACACGGCCCCCCGAGATCTTCCACTCAGGATCGTCTCTCTTTGAGAAAGTTAGGAGCAGGGAAAGTCTGCGGAGGGCCACAGAGCCTCCACACGCCGTGGCAGTCTACCTTGGAACACTTGTTGATTTGGGGAACCAAGAGACAGGGAGGAAACTTTATGGACTCCAAACGCACCCGGTGACTTTTGTATTTGGGGGATCAGAAGTTGAGGGGGAAGGATTAGAGGTCCTTTCTTTGAGAAAGACCGCCTTCCGAGCTGGAACGGGGAAAGCCCCCGGGAAGCCCGGAACGGAAAGAACGGGAGCCTTCCGGAAGGCATCGGAGCACCTCTTGGTGATGAAAAATGGCAAACCCACTTTGGAACGGCAAAGTTGTGCAAAGAACACCCCCACACACACACACACACAAAGGTGGTCCTCACAAAGCAGGCAAAGAGGGGCCAAAGGAAAGCGATAACTCTGTGCCCTGGAGGGGGGGGGGGGGGAGAGAAGGACCAGAAAAAGCCACAACGCTGGGTTTTTTCTCCTTTGCCCCGGCGGGCCGGACATGCTAGGGAGGACAAACCTCTCCGGTTCGCCCCGGCCAAATTTCGAGCCGAGCGAAATTTGGGTCGCCGGAGGCGGCCGGGGCCAAGCAAGACGGGAGCGCGGACGACCGGGAGGGGGGTGTGAGTTTTGTGAGCGCGTGTGTTGGGCTTTGTATGGCTTTCCAGACTCGTGGAGATCAGACGGACAAACCATGCAGCGAACGAGGAAGAGAGAGAGGGGGGGGAGTGCAGACGCTGGAGGGGGGGGAAGGCAGCTGCGCGGCAAAAATAGGAACTTACTTTTGAGCTCTGCAAAGACGGGGTGGGGGGCAGAAAACGAAAGGAGACAAAACAGCACAGGTTTAAGTTGCACGGAAGGGGGGGAGGCGAGGGGGAAAAACGCAGCAGGACAGGTTTTCTCCGCTTCCTCTTGTCCGCCCCGCTCTTGCCCTAATCCTGCCCGCCCGACGCTGGCTGAAGAGGGTGGGCCTCATCCAGAAACCTTGAGGGAAGGCGCGGGGCGCTACCCTCCCGTCCTGCGCCAACGGCGGGGTGCAAAAAAGCCTCGCCTTCTTTCTCCGCCACCACCGCCCCCGTGGCGGTACCGGTACCCCCCCCGTTGGGCCAAGCCCATGTTAGATGCCGCTGGACCACAGTAACCATCGGCCCCAGCAGGACAGCCGAGAGAGAAGGAGGATGGGACCTGCAGTTCTGCAAGATCTCGGGAAGGCCAGCGATCCTTTACCTCCCTGTTCGAACAGAGCTGGGAAAGCGTTTTGTTAAAAACGAATCTCAAGGATCCAAAGGGTAACAGTCTTCTTCCGCAGGGTTTTAAATTCTTTTATTTTGGAGGCTGCCACAACTTTTCTCAGTGTCCGAGGCCGTCTGAGGAATCCTAGGTAATTTTGTCAAAGGGCAACCCTTTCACGAATTTTACTGACGGATTGAAATTTCCAAACGGCTCCGGATGAACGAATTGTGCCCACAATCCCGACAAAATTACTGGCATTAGATCAACGAATTGGAGGGTCTGAAGGACTGAACGTGAGCCTGCCAGCCCCGTTCACAAGGCCAAGCTCGGGCAAGAGTCGCAGGTTCGAATCCTGCTGACACGCCCTGCGATTTTAGAGCCAGTCACTCCTCCTTAACCTTCATCTACCTTGAAAGGAGGTTGGTGTAAGGCTGAGACCCAGTGAAACCCTGAGCTCCTTTGCTCAAAGGGGAAGATAAATAACGGTGGCCGAATAAATGCATATTTAGCTTCACCACAGCCTTTGTAGCAACTGTAACAGCAGAGAATCTGCTTTTTTTATTTTAAATTATTTTACCAACGGGAGGGAAATATTGTTTTTGTGTCCGTTCTCGTTCTAAAATGCAATTAAAAAAAAAAAAGCCAGCAAACTAAATCTGCCAGATGTGGTTCTGCTAAGCCGTTTTCGATTCTTTCGAGCGGTCACAGCAGCTGCACGAAAACAGGGGAAGCTTCGCGCCGCGGCTCGCTTTGATCCCATGGTTTTACAAATATTTTTAAGGGAAGGTGCCGAAGCCGGCTTTGATCGTGTCGCTCCTGGCTGGCGACAATCACGGCTTTTGCTGCCTTTCGGAGGGAACGAGGGGAGCCAAGTGCAAGCTGGAAACTGAGGCTTAAGACCTCTTTGAGAAGCCCCTGCCTTGCCAGCGGACGTCCGACCCTCTCGGGGTGACGCAGAAGCGTGACCAAGAGAAGCCGCGTTACACCCCCCAGATTTCTGGGACTGCAGACCATCATCCTTTTCGTTCTCCCGCAAGGTTTCGGAAGAGCGAACTTGCAAACCAACGACAGTTCCCAGAAAGCCCTAGCCGGGGGGGATTCTGGGAGTCGCAGTCTGACGGGCGTTTTCTGACGCTGGCCACCGGCCGACGTAGCCTTGGGACGTTCTCATCTCCAGAAGGGGCCGCCCCGCAGGAGAGGAAGGGAGACACAGACGATGGCGGGAGGGAGGGGAATGGAAGGGGGTGTGTGAAAAGGAGGTTATGGGGTTGCAGTGGGGGGGTGAAGAGCAGGGCTTTGGGGATCAAAGCAGGTAAACGAGCTGGACTTACTGGTGAATGGCTTGAAGGAACTTACGCTGGTGTTTCCGCACTTTAGCGTAATCCACCTTCTTCACCAGCTTAGTGTGCTTGTAGATCAGCCACGTTTCCCTGAGTACGTTGGCGGCCGAGTTTTTCACCTGGGGAGTTTTTGGGGAAGGAAAGGACGGGTGACGGGAGGCAACCAGACCAGCCACGAGGCATCATATCAAACAAACCCCAGCCTTCTCAACAAGGAGCTTAAACAAGCCGGGCCAGAGCCAGGAAAGTTACCGCCAAAGAAGCAACTAGTTACAGAGGCTCAAGAAGGAACTTGTTACTGTTCTACTTACGATTTCTCAAAAGCTTTCCCTTTTCTTTCTTTCTCCACCCCCACCCCACCCATAATTCGCTTTTCCTCCTCCTCGGTTGTTCAGGAGGGTGACGGGAGCCCCTGCTCTCTTACCCGCTTGGAGAGCTGCGTGTCCATCATGAAGTTGTGGACGTGTTTTTCGGCTTTGGTGAGTTCAAGCTTCCGGGCCACGACAGCCACCACGAGGGCCGTACAGCCGGCACCCTGAAAGGCGAAAGGAAGGGGGGGGGGTGTGAGATCGCAGGAAAAAGGCTCTTCTCCAGCCACAGTGGATTAATCCCACATTAAGTCCTAAATCGCCCCCCATAAAACAAAGCCAGAGGATCAGACAGCTCTGGGAGGCGAGCGAAGGTCCTGTTGCTACAACAGACAAAAATCTCCAGGACAGAGAGACCGAAGATGATGTTCTGCTCAACGTGTCTTGTTTTCCAACCTCGGTACAGAACGCCTGTGTACCAAAGTAGCCTTGCATCTCTTTTCGAAGGTAAGCGCAGGCGGCACAGAGAGAAAGCACAAAAACGACCGGTGGATGGGTCACAAAGACTCAAAGCCACTCGTCCAGGGCTGGGAATTTCCTAGCCCGTTCGGCAAAGGGAAGAGTGACGGATGTTTCAACTTGTGTGCGTACTTTACAGAAACATGGGAAAAGCAATTTCGTACATGCATAAAACTCTCCCCGAGACCATCCTCAGCAAGAGAAACCTACACACACACCCCTCAATTTCATCCTGAAAAGAGAAATCCTTGCATTTGGGCTTTGACGATGCCCGGGCGAACGCGAGCCGGGGTGCAGCCCGCCCAAGTTGCGGGGGGCCTTACCATAATGCCCGTCAGCAAGCAGACCCCCTTCCCGCAGTACGTGTGGGGCACCATATCCCCATAGCCGATGGAGAGGAAGGTGATGGAAATGAGCCACATAGCACCTAAGAAGTTGCTGGTCACATCCTGCTTGTCGTGGTACCTGTGCCAAAAAGAGTCGGAGAGGGGAGGGAAAGAAAGAGATTCCGTCAAAACTCTCCCGAGCTTTTCCTCCTCGGCCTTTGGCCCCACAACACCCGAGAGGGGGGGCCCCTCCCACCACGAGCATCCAATTTTTTTCTCCGGCACAGGATGCCAACGAGGAAGGAAGGAAAGATTTATCTGAAGGCACTTTCCCAGTAAGGAAGAGCTGTCAGTGAAGACGGGCTGGCCTTTCTGTCCTGACCCCTTTGGGGTCCGGCCACGCCAACCACAGGGACGTGGCCCCAGAGATGGCCCCCAAATGGAGAAAAAGCTCGCCACCCTTGTCATCAAAGCCAAGACATCAATGTTTTAAGACTTCTCTCTCTTCTTCCGCCAGGGAAGGCTGTTCGGGCGCTTTTAAAAATCCCGTCTCCAACCCAAAACGCTTTTTAAAAAAAAAAATCCCATTTACAGAAGCAGAATATTTTCCCTGCAAATAAAGGACAACTCAAATGATCTGCCCATTTCCAAAATAGCCTCCATGTTTCCTTCCGTCCTGGTGGCCACGGGTGCCCACTTTCCATTTTGGGGAAAAGTCAAGCAAACTTCCGTTCACTATATTTCCCCCCCCCCCCCCTAAAACAATTTCAAAGCAGTCCGACTGAAGGGTTTTGCTCATCTTTTTAATTTCCTCCTTAAGGCCAAGAATACATTTGTCTGCGGGGGGGGGGGGGGGGGAGAGGGGCAGAGGACAGAGAGAGAGAGTTTTGGATTTTCTAGACACTGGATTTTCAATTCTCGAGCTTGGACGCTGTGATGCTCAAAGCCGGCAGGACAGCTGACCCGACGGGATGGCAGCCAACATTTCAAAAGCGGCTGGCTTTGAGCCGCCCCTACCGTCCACCCCACCCCAAAGGAAACGGGCTACCGATTAAAATTCTCTTTGGGAATCAAACCATGGCCACGTTGGTATACAAAGTAGGTGGTGGTGGTGGAGGAATCCAGAGGAATGTCAGCAAAGCTGTGCGGAAAACGGACTGGTGATTTAACACAGCTCAAAGGTGCAAGGGTTAAAATGTGGGATGAGGACATAGGGGGCCCCCCGGATTCAAATCCCCACTCCGCTGTGGAAGTCACACTTCCCTTCCCTTCCCTTCTACCTGTCCTACCTCGAAGGATTCTTCGGAGAATTTAAAAAAAAAAGCAGCCCGTGGGTGGAGGGTAGAGACCAGGTTCTTAGAGGGCGAGGCAGGAGTCCGGGGAAACCACATTCAGTTCCCCCAAAAGGCCACTTGCCAGGAGATCTTGGGCTAGCCACAGACACGCTTGTGACTTGGTCGACCTCGCAGGGTGGTTGGTGAGGAACCAGCGGGAGGAGGACAAACCGCGTACGCTGGAGCAAAGTGGGAGAGACACGGCGATCTAACCCATTCAGGGCATTACGGACAAGCTACAGACTGATCAGGAAGGGTGGGTGGGAAGGGAAAACAGAATCAAGGGTTTTTTTAATCATCTCTTCACTTGCTTTACCTTTTTTTGGGGGGGGGGTTAATAGTTTTTAAAACTGGTGCCCCTCCTTCTTTGCTCTATCATAAGAAGATCTGGTGACAGTTCATCATCATCATCTTAGAATGGCAGAGCTGGAAGGGACCCCAGGGAGGCCCAGTGGGGGGGATTCGAACTCCCAACCTCTGGCAGTGTAGCCCAATACTTAAACCCCTAAGTGCTCCAGCAGTTCTCCTTGGGATCAGTAAACCTGGCCAATCGGGACAGCCCTTGCTCTCCCCGGCGCCGTGTTTCTGACCCATGGGGGTAGCGCAGAACCAGGAAATCCCACCGAACGACCCCAAACGGATCAAAACGGGGCCAACCCCAAAAAGACATCTCACCGAAGAAGTCCAGGAAATCTTTCACTACCACTCATCCCAACGGTTCCCAAACTGATACACAGAGGTGTTGGACTACAATCCCCATGTTCCCCAGCCAGCATGGCCCAACGCATCCAGGAGGTCGGGGTGGGTGGGTGGGGTAGTGGTGGTGGTGGTGATGATCGTCCTTGGCCTTAAGGGGTCGCGAGACCCTGGCGGGGGTCTGGCACTGGCGTCAAAACCCTTCAGCGCCATTTCTCGGCAGCCAGAAAAGAAAAAAAAAGATAAAGGAGATCACGGAAAGAAAACCCAGGAGTGTGTGTGTGTGTGTGTGTTGGTGTGTGACAGAGAAAGAGAGACAGAGAGAGAGAAAGAGAAACTGAAAATACCCCCCCCCCATGCCCAAAAACTGGGAAGAAGTATCTGATCACCAGAGTTTTGCTTTGGGGAAGGAAGCATGCAACGGGGGGGACCCACAGACAGAGGCCAAGTCTTGCAGAAGGGAACCCGCCCCCCGGGGGTCGAAGAGGCAGCCGAAGGAGCAGAGGGGACCCGGAAAAAGAGAGAGAGAGAGAGGTGATGCCAAGCAAAGCCAGGAGGAGGAATTTAGGATCGCTGCTTTTCTTTTTCCACTTCAGACACGCCGCTGGATTCAAACCAGCCAGATCTCCCTTCCCACCCACCTTGCAGAATGCATCCCAGGGCTGGGCTCTTCCTTCCCCCAGACAAGGGGGTGGAAGGTGGAAGCGTCCCAGAGAGGGCTTCTAGTCCACCCTGCCCCGTGTGGTTTGACTCCCCCCCCAGAGCAGGCCCTTTGGGGCGCACGCTCTCTCGCGACCCAAAAGCCGCCCTGGGGTTTTCGGATCGGCCACCCTCCACGCCACTGCCAGCAGCCAATCTTAAATTCTGAGCGAGGCCTCCGTGCGTGGGACCGTGAGAGCATCTACTCGGCGGCTGCCCCACGGAAACTCACAGTTTGTCCCTACGAGAAGCAGAGCGGGTTGAGAGAGAAGGGGAAAAACAATAACAGCAACGTTACTCAGCAGTTCCCTCCCCGGCCGGGGAGGGGAAAGAGAGGAAAAAAACACCCCACGTA
This sequence comes from Intellagama lesueurii, assembly GCA_037013535.1. NCBI lineage: Eukaryota > Metazoa > Chordata > Lepidosauria > Squamata > Agamidae > Intellagama > Intellagama lesueurii. Next base: position 2,157,712 of record JBAJHW010000020.1, on the reverse strand, counting down.
GGCGCAGACACAAAGCCCGGCGGCGAAAAGGAAAGCGAGCCCACCGTACACGGCGACAACAGAGGGGGACCCACGGGGGGAGCCGGGGTGGGGTGGGAAAAGGAGGCGAGGCGCCCCCCCCCCGCTGAACCGGCGGTGCAGCCGAAGGAGAAACCCGGATCTCTGTGACCCTCGGGATCAGATCCTGCGGATATTCGGAGACGGATGTTGCCGAGAGCGCCAGGAGAGTGGACCTCTGGGTTTTTCTCTTCCGCTGCCCCCCCCCTCTCGAGGAAGCGCGGAGCCGCCCCCCACGGGGAACGCCCGCCCGGTGGCCCCTGCCCTCCGGGCCGCCGGGAGGAAGCCGAAGGCGCACGGACGATGGGGCCCCTCCACCCCTACCTCTCGCAGACGCGCACCGTCCAGGCGGCGATGATCCAGGAGGAGATGCTGAAGACCAAGAGGACGGTGCCCGGGCAGATGGTCATCAGGGTCTTCATGACGAAGCGGGTGTTGAAGTTGATCTTGTTAAGGGCCCCGATGCTGCGCGAGGAGGCGTCGGTGAAGAGCTTGCTGTGGAGCAGCATGACGCGCCCGATCAGGTAGAGGCGCAGGAACATGGGGATGGAGAGGATGATGTCCACGTCCGTGTTGGCCTCCGAGGTGGCGTAGGTGAAGGCCAGGCGGGTGGTCCAGGTGAAGAAGTATTGGCCCGGGATGGGGTGGATGGCGCAGACCGCCAGCTCCAGGGTGATGAAGAAGATGCGCTCGTAGGTCATGGCGATCCGCCAGTCGTCCGCCCCGTTGTCCACCATGAAGAGCTGCGGCCACCGGGAGGGAGAGACACGCCGGGAAGGGGGGGGGGCGTTAATGGCGGGTTTATTTGAGGGCCACCTTTGAAGAGCCATTTGGGGCTCTCTGAACATGGCCTCCCGCCCACCACGCTGCCCTGAGAGATGGGGAGGCATGGAGGCCATGGATGGATGGATGGATGGATGGATGGATGGATGGATGGATGGATGGATGGATGGAAGGAAGGAAGGAAGGAAGGAAGGAAGGAAGGAAGGAAGGAAGGAAGGAAGGAAATGATGGATGGATGGATGGATGGACGGATGGATGGATGGAAAAAGGAAGGAAGGAAATGATGGATGGATGGATGGAAAAAGGAAGGAAGGAAGGAAGGAAGGAAGGATGGATGGACCTAACACCGAATGGATGGAGGAAAGGATGGAGGGATGGACGGACAGACGGATGGATGGATGGATGGATGGGAGGAAGGCAAGTAGGCAGGAAAGAAAGTTTATATTTAAAAAATACAGAATCAGGCTGGGAGGGGTGGCCACCGGTCCTCCTAACCCTTACAGGTAGCTTTCCCCTCTACATTTTGGCCCCAACCGTCCCATTATGGTTATGGCCCTGCCAGCTCTCCCCACAAAACCAGGTGGCGATTTACAGCCACCACCGAAAAGCCATTAGGCCGTCCTCTAAAAAAAATTAAAACCCATGACCGGTAAAAAAGGAAAAAGAGCCCGAAGTCTTGGCCGTAGCTTCAGGGGCCAGTTTTAATTTGTGCCAGGGCGGAGGTGGGGGAAAAGAGAAAGAAACGGACGGCGTCGTAGGGGGTGGCATGACTGGTTCCCCCAAAACTGGAAACCACGCCTGTTTTTCTTCCCCTTCTGTGACGCAGCAAAATCTTTTCTGCCTTGCTCTGTTTTTATATTGGGGATACCCCCCCTTGGCAGAAAATCAGGGGAAATAGGCTCATCTAAAATCGCAAAACACGGCAGATCAATTTAACTCTCTACAATGCGTTTTTCTCTTTTTCCTTGGCCGGTCCTGACACAGGTTAGGTAAGAAGGGAAACACACCCTGAGCAAAATGAACAGGATGCAAACCAGAAGTAAAGAAGGGCCCCGGGGAATTTTTTTTTCCTCCTTCTCATTTCCAAGATCTGCCAGGCACCCCCCAAAAAAAACCTGGCGGCTGAATTCGCAGCCGGCGCAGCGTGGAGTCACTGGCGCTGCAGACGGTCACGCTCCGAGACGCCTCCTGCGTGGCACCCTTCTCCGTCTGCTCGTGAAGGGCAGAGGAAGGGGACGGTGCCCTCCGGTCGCTTGCACGTGCGAAGCGACGAGATTTATGCCTCCTGTCCTGCACGGCACACCTGTTTCCTCTTGAACACGGATGTCACTTCCTCCAACGTGCCTTCGGCAGGCTGCGATGGGTGCCTCCGTGCGCCGCTGTGCCCCTTCTAACGATCTTTTAATGGGAAACCTCTCCATCCTGTTTAACATCCCACCGTGCCGAGCACCAGACGCCCTCCAGGCACCGCGCAGACGGGCACCTTGTGGTGAGGTCCCTCTCCGGCGCGTCAGCAGCAGCTGAAACGGTTCGCCTGAATGACGGCTCCAGATTCCAAGGAGCCCCTCGGTCACGGATGTCCATCTGGCAGCCCCCCCCCCCTTTCCCTCCCCTCTCCTCGACGGCCGGCCGCCGTCTTCAAGACACACACAAAGGCGCACAACAGAGAAGGCACAGGCCTCCCGTTGCCTCCCGAGGCCCGTTCGGAGAAGATAAAACGCCACCCTGCCTCCAGAGTTTACGCTTTTGCAAGGCTGAACGGAGCAGCTCGGAGAAATCAACCGCAGGCACCGCGTTTTGGACGTGTTTCAAATCGTAAACGTTTTGAAACTACGCTCTCACTGGGTTTTTATCCGAACGGGAGGCGGGGGGGGGGGGAAATGCAGATGGTGGTCACCAAACCAGGTAAATGAGGGAGAGAGAAGAGGGAGAGGAATACAGATGTGTCCCCCCCCCCACACACCACTAAAAAAAAACACCACAAAAAACCCACACCTCCTCAATGATCACAACTCCTTCTGTTTTCCACTGCTGTGGAAGAGACTTGACTCTGAAGGGCACCTCAGCCTTGCTCACTCGCTCGCTGGGGTGTGTGTGTGTGAAGCCCCCTCTCCCACCCTCGACGGGGCTCCCCCCTCCCTCCCGCCTCTGCTTTCAGCAGCGCTGGCCTCTTGACAACCAGAGAGAAATGTTCCCAAAACTGCAAGAAAGAGCTGCGGAACCCTGGCTACCTCCTCACCCATCAGCGAGGGATGATGGGAGTTGTAATCCAACACAGCTGGATCCCCCCCCAATTTCAAGAAGGCTGTTTTGAGATCATAACCAGAGACAGGCCTCTGGTTCTCTTTGTCCTGTTTCTCTCTGGTAGAGGCAGCGCCAAAATGTCAACTTAGCTAGGAGGATGCCTTATTTCGCCTAAAAGGATATACTTCTGAAGAGGCCCACGAGGATCGGGCTGGGGGGGGCACCGGGGGGGAACCGCCGGGGAGCGAACCCGACAGGGTCCCCTTTAAAAGAAACTGACCATCTGTAAAAGGCGCTTAACATCCGAGCTCGCCCGAATTTTTGCTATGCCAGGGCGCAGAAGAGAAGGACGCCAAACCTCACCTGGATCTCTCGCGCGTGGTACATGATGATCAGCCCCAGCAGGATCATGGTGGAGAGGCTGATGAGGCATTTCAGAGCAAACGAGTAGGATGATTCCTAGAGAGAGAGGGGGAGAGAGAGAGAGAGAGAGGAGTCAGGCAGGAAAATGACATTAAGCCACCTCGGGTCCTTTTAAGGAGAAAAGCAGGGTAAATATATTTTAAATAGGTAACTCATTAAATCAAAAAACGGTACCCATCCTTCAGAAATCAGGGCAGCCCGTGCCCTTCGGGGCCTGGACTTTGAAAAGCCAGAAGCCTCCGATGGCTTTCCTTCGACGCCCGGCCGTTCCACGGGGCAAATTTGGGCGGTCGGATTCCTGCCCCTCGACTCGGGGAAAGCCCCCCCCCCCACGGAGCTTCCCGGCGGCCAGACACGGGCCTCCCTTACCTTCGTGTAGACCCCCCACGACAGCTCCGTCTCGGTCACCATGACCACGATGCCGAACATGCCGAAAATGAGGGCATAGTCGCTCAGGCGCTTCCGTTTCTCAAAAAGGGCCCGCCGGTGGCCCAGCCGGTACCCGATGTTCTGGTTCCGCTTCGGCCGGTGAGGAGGCTGGCCCTCCGCCTCGGGGTCCCCCGAGCCGTCCAGGCGGGCGTCCGGCGCTTTGCCCCGCTCCGAGTTCGAAACCACCACCTCCAGGCCCGAATCCCGGAAGGTCTGGAGGGGCTGGGTCTCGGCCTCCGGCTCGTGCAGGTTGCGGTGGGAGGTGCTGAGGCTGCCGAGCGGCCGGACGACGCCTCCATTGTAGCGGCAGCTGTTCATGGCTACCTGGGCGAAAGGGCTGGGCGGGCGGGCCGGGCTCTTGGCGCCACCATGGCTCACAAGGTGGGCATCAGAGTGGGCCTGGAAGAAGAAGAAGGGGTGGAGAGGGCAGGGGGAGCCAGCCGAGGGAAAGAGGAGAGACAGAGAGAGAGAGAGCAAACGTCAGCAGATGCAGGGGGGTCACACATCCCTTTACGTGGTTTTCCCTTCCATGGAAATCCATCCTTCGGACGAAGGCCCACCCTCTCCTGCGTCCATATTTTTTCCAAACCATGCTAGCCCGTTCTGACACGAGCCACCAAAATCTTGCAGCCGTTTTTTATTCGCCACCCGGTTTTCCCGGCTGGCGGTAGCGCCCTCCTAGCTGGCTCAGACCGTCGCCACGCCAGAGGCGCTGGGAGCATTTTTGCGATGTTTCACATTCCTGCAGCCCCTCACGTGGGCACAACCGGCTCTCTCAAGCTACACGCCATGCATCCCCCCCCCCTTTAAAACACACACAGAACGGGGCCACCGTCCGGGAAAGCTTAAGCTGATAAAGGAGGCTTCTCTTTCACCTCCAACAGCCCCACTCCACGTGGAAATGCCACGCTCGGTTGACACCGGGACACGTGGAAACACGACAACACACCACCCTTGACTTCCGATTGTCTTGGGGGACCCTTCCTGCACCTTTCCGGCGCTGGGGTGGCTCGAATGGTCCACAGTATCCCAAGCCGGAACACCCCGAGATCGGCAGAAAAAACCCACATGATCTAAGCAGTTCCTTCCCCCAGTTTTCCTTGCTCGAGGGCACCTGACGTGGAACGCTGTGCGCCAAGGAGATGTTTTTCCATCTCTCGCTCTCCCTCATCCCCTCACGATGCCTTTCTGGGCCAGGACCTCCCTCTGAACCCCCCCCCCCCCCAGCCTCCCATGCTGGGTCAATTCGTGTTCTGAGCTTATGGGAAATAAACGAACTTTGTCGCCAAGACTCACAACCCCGGGGGCTCACCGTGCCCCGTGTTCTCAGCTGCACAAACGTCTAAGCCGACGAAAGGGTTCGTAAAACAATCATGGTGTGCGAAGCCAACTCCCCGAATCCAGCATCAGATGGGGGGGTGCTGTAACCTCCCCCCTGCCCCCCAAAAAGCCGTTCTTCTAGGCTCTGCTCGCAAGCGCCGTGAACCCACCCACCAGGGAGTTTAATGCCGTACTTTGGACAAACAACTCAATTTACTGGTCAATGGGTTCTATTCTCTCCCACCCACCCCTCGAACGCTCACGAAAAATGAAACCCACGGGAAAGGCTTTCTCCTTAGCCTTCCCGGGAGGGGACCCCTCACACAGCGTACCCCTTCTGCCCAGGGCATGGCGGTACCTGCCATGTATAACTCCTGGGCGCTTCCACCCTCGACCCAGCCGGAGGGCTTTGTTCCCCCCACCGTAAGGCTCCTTGCCAACCTCGTCAAAGCGACAGGCCTGGTGCGGCTAATTACACCCCTCCAAACCCAATGCTTTTGGCACCAGTGGTTCCTCCACTGAGATGTTCCAGGCCCGGCACCCCCTGACGGAGTAATTACAAGGTGACGTGACTCAAGGCTTTTTTTTTCCAAAGGGGGGGCGGCATCGTGAGAAATTTCCATGCACCAAAACCTCAGGAGTTGATGAAAAGTGGGGGGGGGGGAGCTTCTGAGCAAAAGAAGCACGCACGCACGGAAGGAAGGCGCATTTGCGTGCAGGAGAGGCCGCGGTCCGTCCGTCCGTCCGTGGGGGTGGCACCCCAAAAGGCGACCTTATACCGAGCCCTTCCAACCTGCGAAGGGTTTGGGGGTTTAGTCTCTGCGCCCCCTTGCAAATAAATGCAACCTAGACAGGGGACCATTTCTGGGGGGGTCTGTTGCCCTTCATGCACCCCTTAATTCCCTTGCCCCCCATGCCAACTCGAGGGGGTTCGATTCTGCACCCACACAGGTACAGTCAGACGGTCCATTCCCCCCCCCCCCCACGGGGATCTACAAATACAGCCAGCCCGTCCATCCATCCACTGAATATGAATGATAGATCTGCATTTAAATCTGGAGTGCTTCGGCTCCAGGCATTACATGGGCCAAGTCACCTTGGCCCGAGTCGCTCCCTCTCTCTGGCGCCTTCTCTTCCACAGCACGGATCCTGCCCCTTGGCCTCGGTGACCTTGCAAAGGTGGCACAGACCGGGAGAAGCTTCGCTGGGCCCCTCCCGGGTGCTTTGGCTGGAGGGACACGGGGAGAAACCAATCTATTTTGCAGGAGAGGATGCTGGTGATCCCCAAAATCAGAGAGAGAGAGAGAGAGAGAGGAAATAAAAGGCTGGGATTCAGACGGCTCTTTGCAGGCTCAGAGGCCCGGCGAGCGAGTGGGCACAGATGCCAAGAGACTCACACACACACCCCCTTGAATTCCTGCCACAGGCACACGAGAAAGGCCGACAACTCTCTCCGACGCACACCCCTCGAAAGGCAGGTTCTGACACCAGGGGGAAAGCCACTTCCCAGACACACGCGCAGGGAGAAACATGCACAAAGCCCGGGCTCCTGCACCACCGCGGCCACGCTTCCTGCCTCCTCTAGTTTGCCAGCCGGGTTCCTGGGCAGCCGGTTTCATTTTTAAGAAAAAAAAGGAGGAGAAAACCCCAAAGGCGAGAGATTCCCCCCCACACCTGCCCTGCTTCTCCCCCCTGACAAACTCTGCCAAGGGGCCGACGGGGTAGGAATCTGCTTAGTGGAACTTCTCATGGGGAACACACACGCAGGGGCCGAACGGAGCGTCGTCCCCCCCCCCCCTGGATGCGGGAACTTCGGCCAAAGCGGCATCAATCCCGATGCCCGGCCAGAAAACACCCCCCCCTCCCGAAATGCAACCCAGGGACTGTGATGAACCGCAAATACAAAGCAAAAACTGGGGAGGGGGGAGCTGCAACGGCGAGGGATGCCCGAGGAGGAACGGGGGGGGGGGATACCTTTTCCTCTCCTCACCCCTCCCAAAATCCTGCAGCAAAAGGGGGGCCCAGGGACTGGACGGAGGGGGAAACGGGGTGGTTTATTCGGCCCCGCTTTGAAGAGGGTGCTGGAGAAAAGAGGGGGGTCCCCCCCCCACCACCCCGTCTTGACCTCTCCCCAGTTAGCTAGGAATGGACCCACCGGCCAGGGCAAGGCTCTCTAGGGGGGGGCATTCCGACTTTGGATCAGAGTTGTTGTGTTTTTTTTTGGGGGGGGGGAGAGAAGAGGGTTGAGCAGGAAGGAGGGTTCGGATCCTGCGTCTCTTAGGCAACCGCATCCCTCCCGAGATGCCCGCATGCCGGAGAAGACCCAGGCGGGTGCCCAACGCAGCAGCTCCTGGTTTTATATCCACACAAACACACAAAACGCACACCCCATTTCCCAGCCCGGCCGGGCCTCTCTCTCCCCCCCCCCCCCGTCCTTCTCCACCTGGGGAAACCGAGAGGGGGGGCACCCCAATGCAGGGGGAGGCAAAGGGGGGGGGATGGAGAGAAGCAAGGAAGGAAGATGATGGATAAAAGGAAGGAAGAGGATGGAGAGAAGGAAGGAAGGAAGGAAGGGGGCTCGCTCGCTTTGCGCGCTGGGCTCTCCGCAGGATGGAGGGGGCTGTGCAGACACAGGGAGGGGGGGGAAGGAGGGGATGCCTGGGGGGGGTGCTAGCACGGAAGGGTGCCCTCCCTACATCATGCGTGTGTGTGTGTGTGTGTAGAGGAGGGAGACAGGGCTCTTGGGGGGGGACACCCTCTTTTCCACCCCTGTGCCTGGCGCGCAGGGGGACGCTTGCAGTCCGGGGGGGGGGGGGAGCTCCCCATGGCGCTTTTCCTGATCCGGAGGGGGCCCATTCCCCCCCCCCATTCCAAGAGCAAGGTCTCCCCCCCCCCCGGTCTCACCGCTAGGGGGCTGCGGGTGCGCACCAGCCCGCCGGGGGCCCGATCCACCACCGCCTCGCCTCCTCTTCCTCTTCCTCCTCCGGGGGCGCAGCCCGGGCAGCGGCAGGAGGCGCGGGGCGCGGCCGGCAGCGGCCCCGGCCGGGTGGCGCCGGGCGGGCTGGGGGGGTCCTCTTCTTCTTCTTCTTCCTCCTCCTCCTCCTCCTCCGGGGCCGGGGGCCAAGGCCAGGCGCCCCCCGCGCACAGGGCCTGGAGCGAGAGGTAGACCAGCTGCCCCGGGGAAGGGCGGCGGGAGCCCAAGCCCAGCCCGGGCCCCGTCGTCCCAGCCGGCGGCAGCAGCAGCAGCGGGGGGGCCTCGGGCGGCTCCAGCCTCGGGGGCGGCCGCGGGCGGCGCAGCAGGAGCGCCGCCGCCGCCCGCGCCGCCGCCGCCGCCCGAGGCTCCCTGGCCGGGGGGATCGGGGGCGGGATCGGGGGGATCGGGGGCGTCGGGGGGATCGGGGGGGGCGGCCCGGCGGGTCGGGGGGGCCCGGCGGGGGCGTCCCCGGCCTCGGGCCCGGCGGGGGCTGCTCCAGGCGCCCGGGGAGAGGGGCAGCGGGGGCCCGCCCGAGGGCTGCAGGAGGGCGCCCGGGGCGCGCCACGCCATCCCTCCCCGCCGCCCAGCCCGGACGAGAGCCAGGCGAGCAAAGCAAAGCAGGTGGGATCGGAGGGAGGGAGGGAGGGAGGGGCCGGGATCGGGCCCCGTGACGCCGAGACCGCCCCCCCAAAAAAAGGCCACCCCCACCCACCCACCCACCCTCCTGCGGAAGAGCCGGCGGAACTCCCGGCTGGAGGGAGAAAAAGGAAGGAAGGCAGAGGCGCGCCTGCGTGGCTCCAGACCCCCTCCCTCCCTCCCTCTCTCTCTCTCTCTCTCTCTCTCTATCTCCCCCCCCCCCCGCCGCCGCCATCCCAAAATACTCCGCTCCCCTGGCGCGGCATCACCTGGGGAAAAGGGGCTCCCTCCCTCCCTTCCCGCCATTGCAAAGGGAATCCCCAAAAAGCAGTCCCCCCACCACCACCACCACCCCATGGAGGGCTGGACCTTTGGGGAAGGGAGAGTCTCCCCCCCCCACCCTTCCTCCTACTGGGGGAGCCCAGGGGAGCAGCTGAAAAGGAGCCTTGAGGGCTAGAAACTTGCCCTGGCTGGAAAGCTTCCACGCACCGCCCCCCCACACCCATCTCTCCATCCATCTCCCTGGTGCCCACCAAGCCCACCCAAGGGAACCACTTGGGTGCAGAACCTGGAAACTTATACGAAAACCTCTCTTGGTCAGCAAAGGGGGAGGAGGCAGGAGGAGGAGAGGAAGACCCAAACGCGAGATGGAGTGACCCCCGTGAAGGAAACCACGATGTCTTTTCGGAGACGTAGGGGGTTGAAAAGGGACATGAATGGATATTACGGGTCACCTCGTCCCAAGGGTGAAGGCGGCACACCGGGGGGGGGAGGGGGAGTCCCACGTGCACTTCTGTGTCGTCGCTTTTGAATTTGTATTTGAGTTTTAATTTTGTAAAAAAAAAAAAAGCAAAACATAATAATAAAAAAAGGAAACCACAACCTTAGGCCTGCAAGAGCTGGGGCAGAGCTCGCAATCCGAGGACGGAGGCCACCCGTGGGTAAGGGTTTGCCCTAAGCTGGAGGCAATTCGGTGGCATGTAGTAAGAGCCACCCCCAAACCTGCCCCGACACTGGGTGAGACCCCCCCAATTCTCCCCACGCAATGGCCGTGAAACGACAGGAGCCGAAGGTTTGATACCACCCCCACCCCCCCATTTAGATGCCTCCTCCTGAGCCAGAGCAAGGAGAAAAGGTACACAACGTCATACCAGGAACAACAACACCCATCGCCCTGTTATTTGCAAACGGGGCACGGTCAAGACCTTTCGAAACCAACCCTGTGGGGCCTTGCCATGCTTTTGACGCCCAGCCTCGGGACACAATCCTGCAACCGACCCCGTCCTGCGTGGCCTGTTGGGCCACTTTAAGAGATCGATAAATCGATCACCATCCCGGCGTCCATCCATAATACGGAGAGAAATTAGGTACCAAGGAACCAGAAAAGGCAAAATACAGAGCCCCCGCTCCGTCGGATCCCGGGCATCGTTCGTCCGCGGTCCCAAAACGGCACGCTCTCTCCAAACGGAGTTTCCCGCGGTGACCCCAAAATTACTTATACAACAGGCCACGTGTACGCCCGAGAGAGCCATCCGAACGTAAACCCCGGGAGGTTTTTACAGCCAAGACAGAACGAGGAGGAAACGCAGGAAGATATTTCGGGGAAGACAGAACCGGAAAAAGGGCCAGTTTTGATTTGGGAAGGGGGTCTATCTATTTATCCCCAGTTCAGTTACTGGAAGGCGCAAGGTATCAGGAATATAATTTTGGGGGAATCATGGGGTGGATCAGAGATCTCGGCTCGGACGGAGGGACACGGCAGGGAGGCCACGGGCCCTTTGACCGGACGGCCCGTTTGGGGGGCTTACCTGCTCCACGCCGTTCATATAGGACCAGACAAAAGGCCAACGGTGTCACGCCACGACTTCGGAGGCATCAAAAGACGGAACCGGAGGAAGAGCTCGGGTTTCTCTCTCGGAGAAAAGGGTCCATGAGTTTCTTTACAAACCTAGGAAGGGAAAGGATAAGCCAAGGAAATCCCCCCCGTCGACCGAAAAGGCAGCCCTCGAGCTAAAATCCCTAAGAGGGTTTCGGACCCCAGAAACTCGGACGGATGTGTTTGTGTGTGTACAGTATAAGCAACAGCCTGCTTTATTTTGCTCTCGGCTGCCTTTCCTTCCTGGCCCGGAAAAATAAAACCAACAGCAAAAAAATAAAATAAAAATTACCTAATTAGTGTATTATTATTATAATTATTGGGAACAGGACTGGCGGGAACAGGACTGGAAAATGGAAATAACTGCCGCCTGGTGATAAGATGAGATCAAGGGAAATTGTGCCGATTGAAAGCTCGGAAGTGTAAGGAGAATGGAAAAATCCGGGAAAAGGTCACAAACGGGGCCGGCCGGCCACCAGACCCGGTGTGTGGGTGGGTGTTTTTCCCCCCCAGCTTTTTCCATCTCGACTTCTCTTGCTAGGAACGTCGGACAATAACAGGCCTTGAGTATCAGATTTGGCAAAGTTGCTTTTTTTTTTTACCCCCTCTCCGCTTAACCGGTGCCCAGAGGAGCCCCTCGCCAAGGGAAGCTGGCGCCCAGAATCGCCGCTTGGCTTCCAAGTGGTTTCCTCTTCCCTTGGGTTTTACTTCATCCCCAGAGCTGGCTAGGGGATTCTGGTTTTTGGCACTTTTCCTTCCTGGTTTGAGTTTTGGATTTATTTGTGTGTGTTTTTTTTAAAAAAAAAATTATAATAAGCAAAGCTTTTCTGCCTCCTTCGCAAAATTTATTGGCAAGCGAGCCCCACACCCGTTAAGTTTGGACGAGGAAAAATACCAAGCGGTTCAAAGCTCTTGCGTATGTGTCAGCCTCCCCCCCCCCCGGCCGCCCCAAATGCCTTGAGAGCTCCCTAATTAAGGCAATTAATGATTTTTAAATTGCACACATAAAAGGGCATTGGGCCCAGGCTGAAGCACAGGGAGGTAGGCAGAAAAGGAGGTCTGTTTCGAAGGGTGGCCGCGGAAGGACGGGGGTCTGGTTAAGGGGTTCCCTTACCTGCCCCCCCCCAAATAATTCAAGAAAAGGAAGATTTTGGATCAACAAAACACCAGAAGATCCGCATTAACTTGCCAACCTGTCGCTCTAACCACTACCCCATACTGCCCCGTTAATGAAGAGCTTTAAGCCCCAGTCTCTCTAATTTAAAATCTCTATATCTTGTCCCCCAGCCCCTAGGCATGCCAAGGTAGACTGCGCCGGAACAAGGAAGCTCCACAGTGGTCAGCCAATGCGCTCTTGACGTCCTGGGATTGTGGCGCCCAAATACTTCTGATTATTTTGAGGCCAGGGTCACCCTTAGGCGATGGAGAAAAATGCTTTGTCCCCCACAAGAAGGGGCTGCTGGACTCCCGGCCATGGTGGTTTTCGAAAGATAAAACTCCTTAGGGAGTTTTAAATGCAACAAGTCGGCCAGTCACTCTGGCACGGTTTTTTTTTGCTGGTGGTCTCTCTTGCGGAGGCCGAAGGGGAAGGAATCGGGGCCCGGAAACGCAGAAGCCCCCCCCCCCCTCCTGCCCTGCTTAACCCTTCGTATCCCCTTGAGACCCGTAGATTAATCAAGCTAATAAGAAAGTAATTTATCCCAGCGCCCTGGCAGAAGGGCGCGTTGCAAAGCAGCCCATGAAATATTCAAGCCGCTATCCTCGTAAAAATAAATTAAGGAAAAGTAATTAAGCATCGTAAGAACGGGGAGGAAGAGTGGGAAAGAACGAGAGAGAGAGGCGGAAGAAGCTGCCGAAGTTAAGAGAGGGGAGTGGGTGGGCCACACGTGGATTTTAGGAGGAGGACAGGTCGACTCTGGGATGAATTAATCCCGAATCCCCGAAGAGCTGCCGTTTGGAAGAGACGGATTCGAATCCCCGCCTGGCTAGGAAAGCTCCCTGGGTGAGACCTCGGGCCCGCCGTGCTTTCCCGGTGGGCCTACCTTGTCAGGCTGTCGTGATGGGGAAGGGAAGAGGATCGCTGTGCATACAGCCTTTCACTCACGGGGTGAGGGACACAAGGGCTAACGGAGGGGTTTCAGAGACAAACAAGGTCTACAGACGGACTTCGAGGTCCCTTCCGGACCAACCCCGAACTTTCTCAAGCGTTCTTTCTGCCACGCATTGGGGCGGCCAGATGTGGCCTCCTCGGGCAGGCGGTGGCCCGAACTAGGTCATCCCCGAACCTCTCCCCGCCTCGCAGCGGTGTGCCGCCGAGGGTGGAAATGTCGGAAGTAAATATTTCATGAGCAGCACTTAAGCGCTCGTTCCCCCGAACAGGGCGCGATTGATGTCCGCACAAACGGAGACGCGGCCTTCAATCCCTCACTTGGGTCAGGGAGGCTGAGAAAACGGATCCCCTTCCCGTGCGGCGAAACAGAATGCGATTGACAGGGATGGTGCTGATGATTCGCTTGGGACTCGAACTCGGATCTCCCGGCTTGCTCTGCAAAAAAAAAAAAAAGCTGAAAACTGCCCTTGGTGGCGCAGGCTCTCTCTTGACCGGCTTGGACCACTACACCACGCTCTCCCTCTGCTTCACAGAATCCGCCTTCGCGGCTCCCGCTCTGCCGCTGACCGCCAAGACCCCCGCTTCTCACGTGCTCACGGCCCTGGGGGGGGTGATGTTTATTTTCGGAGGGCTGGACACTGAACCGTCTGCCTCCCGCCGGCCGCCCTCCGCAGACACCCCCCCTCCGGGGTAGGCTCGGAAAGGTCAGGCGGTGCTTAAAATAGGAGGAAGGAATCTCACTCGGGTCTGGCTGGCTAAGAGGGGATTAATTCCACATGGGAAGTCCGGACGCCCTTCCGCTCTCACCCCCCCACCCCCCCGGGGATGGAGAGCGTTGGACTGCAGTTCCCATGATCCCCTACCTTTGGCTGCAATAGCGAAGGCTAGTGGGAGCTGTAAGCCTCTCTCTCTCTCTCTCACCCACCCCCCAAAAACCAAACTCCTTTTAAAGTTTGGAGACAGACCAATTTACGCCCCCTCTCATCCCCATATCCCCGTCGTCATTGCCCCCCCTTAAACAGGTTCCTCTTCTTAACCCACGCTCAAATATTCAAACTGATGTGGCCGGGACCCTTTCTATTTTCCTTATTAACCTTGAGATTCTATACAGGGCACAGAATACCAAACCCTAAAGCAGGCTGCTTTTAGGGAAAAAAGAGCAAAGACCTACGGCCTGATGTTTTATAACTAGTATTAAAATGAATTAATGAATAATCAAAACTGGGGGGGGGGGGTTTTGTTCCCGTCTTTCCAGTTTTATATCATCTCTGTGCAAAGCGGAGTTCTGCGGAGCTCAAAAGCTTGCTCCGTCTGCAACCATTTAGCCATCCAGCCAAGACAGCCCCCCAGCTCGGGTTTTCGTTACTTGCTCAGCCTTCCAAAAATCAAAAGTAAACACGAGGAGACGTCTATCCGATGACCTAGAAATGTGGTAAAAGGGCACTGTCCCCAGTTGCAATAAAAGGGAGAAATCAACTTTCTCTTCTGAAGGGTTTAAAGGATTTCTATGTCACCATTTGGGGGTGTGTGTGCTTGTTTTGCAGGGAGGGGGGGTCTAAATCATATGTGGGGTGAGCCCCACACAGGCCACCCTTGGGCGGTCATGACCTTCTGCCCTCCAAAAGGATAGCTGGATGGGAACGACAGTGTCCGGGGGGAAAAGGCAGATGGAACCGGAACTGTCCCGGAGAAAAATGGGATTTTGGTAGGCGCATCGCTTAAGCTCTGCCTTCGCACCACGATGAGAGAGGAAGCCGGACCTGCCAAAAGCCCCCTTATCTTTCCCCCCCCCCCCAAACACTGCGGCCCTGTCTCCTGCCGAATTCTGGCCAGCCTGCCAAGATGACAACGGCTGCGGCACACAGATAAAGAACCGGAGAAATTTGCACGGAGGAGTGTCGCCCTTCCAAGACGGAAAGGAAAGGAAAGGAAAGGAAAGGAAAGGAAAGGAAAGGAAAGGAAGGAAGGAAGGAAGGAAGGAAGGAAGGAAGGAAGGAAGGAAGGAAGGAAGGAAGGAAGGAAGGAAGGAAGGAAGGAAGGAAGGAAGGAAGGGAACCCCAGACGTCCAAGCCCCTGAACCTCTGCGGCTTCACTGCACCAAAAATTTAGCCCTGTGCACAGCAGGCGTTGGAAGAGGAGAGAGAAAGGCAGGCAGGACGGATCGGCTTTGTGGGGGCTCTCCCGTTTCGGAAGGGGCCGGCGGATAGTCTTGCTCAGCCAGGAAATACCAAGGCCTGCCGAACGAGGAAGGTTAACCAAGGAGGAGGGCAAAAAAGAGAGTTTGTGCCAGATTTGTGTGGAATTTCAGGCTGGTCCCGTAGGGCTGATCCCCGGTCGGTTTAGCCTCTCCGGCCAGGTTTCAGCGAGGATGACCTGCCGTACTTCCAGGGCAGAAGGTTTTACACGTCCTGTGCCTTCTGGAAAAGAAGGGGGAACCACAGAACACTGCACGCTAGCCTTCAAGGTGACACAAGGCTCCGGGGCCGTTGAGCCACGGAGCTCAAACGCGGCTCCTCGGCTTCCCGTTTAAATCAGGGTTTCCGGAGAATCATGAGAACCAGAATCTTGTTTCTTTCTTAGAGGACAAAGCCGTGGCTGTGCTGCTCTCCGGCCACAAGGCATTGGGTTCCCGGCCTTGCCGGGGAAAGATCAAAGATCGTGCTCAATTGAAGAGCCTTGGAGGGATTTCTTACGGGGAAGGAATGGACTACCAGGGGCATTAAAAGCTAAACCCCCAGGAAGGAACCCCAATCTAGACACATGTGGTGCGTCTGAGTGTCCTCTAGGGAACCCGCGCTGTTTTAGGCAGGCTTCGCCAAATGGCTCGGCCGCGTCTCCCGCCTGCCAAAAGGCCTGCATGCTTCCTGCACGCCGATCAGTGTCCCTCTGGTGCCAACGGGCACCACCAAAGGATTGAGCCGCTTCGAGGATCGGAGCATCGTCTCCGAGAGGCGAGTGGCCCGGGACCCGAACCCAGAGGCCAGCCTCGCTCCTCCCCAGCCGGCCCGGCACAGCTGCAGAGAGAAAGGCTTGGCAAGAAGCACCAACGCCAGCCCCTTGGGAGCCGATCTCACCGATGGCACACTAAAGCACCGATGAGCGTCCCCCTGGGTGCCATTGATCCAAATCCCATCCATACCCACCCAGGGCCCGCTAAGGGCCGGCGTGAGGTCCCTCCGGGCCAGGAGATGGGGCCGACGGCCTGGTGTCTGGTTTGGCAGCTGGGGGTTCACTGCCCAGATGTGGGGGTGAAAAAAGGGGGATGCCCCCTCCCAGCCATCAATAGATCTACAGGTGCGTGGCAAAGGAAGGAGGGTATTAAAAGCAAACACAAAACAAAGCAAAACCCCAGAATATATTTACAGCCCACCCACCTGGCCCAAGATGTACTACTTGGAGGTCACCACGGTCCAAATTAAAGATGCCAGGCACACACGCACACCCAGCTCCCTTGCTCTCCCCCCCTGGCCTGCCCGGTGCCTTCGGACCCAAAGGGACACGGGGAGCCAAAGCTTGGGGGAGAGAACGGATTCCTGCCCCCCACCCTGTGCATCCAAACTGCAGGAAACATGATCGTTGTGAAATGTTCCCCTGCGGTAAATGCAAAGCCTTCAGGAGCGGCTCGGTCTGGCAGGGGCCATGGAGGGCCATTGGCTTCTCAAAAGACCGGTTCCGGGGTGGTAAAGGAGAGAAAGCGATTTCTCAATCGTGATCTAGCCTGCATTTGGGGGGACCAGCTGGGAGGACCGGCGACGTGGCGACCTCCGTGACAAAAGGGCACGGGAGGGAATCCTGTTTCCCAAATCCACAGCCACGGGCGTTCTTGAACGACAACTCCCATGAGCCCTAGCCAACGTTCAGGGCGCAAAAGACAGCAGAAGGACTTGATAAATCCACAAATATAAATAAACGCAGGGCCGAGAGATAGACTGCTCCTATCCAGGAAGGCTCCGCCTAAGGCTGAAGAGGTGCTGGTAAACTCTATAAAAAAGGATGAAAAGACAGACGATCCTTCCCCGTTCACACGGAAGGTCATTCTAGCTTCTGGCCTAGCATCTCAGTATTCAGGTTGGGGGGTGAGGTGGGTAAGTGGCCCACCGGCTAATGGTCAGCCATTCCACCTACGTGACGCCATCCGGCCACCTTCTGCCCACCTTTGTCAGGAGAAAAGGAAAATTTCAGGGCGGGGGTAAGGGACCTTAGTCGCCTCTCCCCCCCCCCCCCCACCGGTGGGCCAAATCCAGCCCTTTGGGGTCCCCTCCTTCGTACCACCACCGTTCCCTTGCTTAGGGTACAGATTTTCTCCCCTTTCCAAAAGGCTGATCTGCTTCTCTCGAGACTCGGCTCCTGGGGAGAAAAGCGCCTCCGTCCAACATCTGGTTCTCGTCTCGCCTTGGCACCCCCAGCCCTGTCTCCTGTCCCCCCCCCCCCTTGTAGGCCACGCCATGCCTCCTCCCTTCCCTACACCCGAAAGATCCCTCAAATGCGGCCACCACCGCCCGGTGCAGACCAGAAGGCCAGCCTCCGAGGGGCAACCGGGGGCAGCCACAAAGCTACCACCCCACCCTACCCACCCACCCCCCAAAAAACACATCTTTTTCTTCGGTGCCAGACCGAGGGAAACAGGACACCCGCCGGCTCAACCCTCCCCAGTTTCTAATCGGCAGGTCCGGCGTGGCTTCCTTCGGCAGAAACCGGTCAGGGGGGGCGGGCAGGTCAGCCACCGAGGTGGGGCCACAGGCCAGAGTTTTCGGCACGGTGGGGTTGTGACTGCTTGGCCTTTCCCGAAGGAGCCGGGTTCAAATCCCGGCCTCTCCAGGCAGGAGCGGGAAAGAATTCCCTCCACACCAGCCTGGCTGAAATGCTGCTTTTCACAGCGGACGACACCGAGCGGGTGGCGGGAAGACCTGCCCCGGCCATCTGGCCATCTCCTGAGTCCCTCTTTCAATGTCTTCCTCCCGACCGTAAGGGGAGCGATCTTACTCTGTTTTCAGGAGAACAGCCAGGGCTTGGTGGTGGGATTCCTCGCTCTGAGCCCGGACGTTCCCACCTCAAATCTGCAGCACCTCCAGGGAGAACCACCAAAGGCCTTAGAGGCCAAATCTTCCAAACATACCCCTGCCCGGCTGTGCCAGGCGACCCTTAACCGGCTGGCAGCAAGTGACTGGTTTAGCCCTTTTCCTATTTAAACTGGAACAAGGAGGTTTGCAACCTTCAGATCCCAGCTGAGCCCGCTGGCAGTGCCTCCCGGTGAGGTTGGGAAGGGGCCACACCTGACACCCAACAGAGCTGCCGTGGTCCAACCCAGCACCATGAGGACTAGCACCTTCCTTTGTTTTCGAGGAAAGGGGCCAGAACTTGGGAATCGTCCCTGGGGGGGGCGGTGTCTCCAGGCTGGGCCAGGAAATGACTCCTTCAGACCCCAGAAAGCCGTTCCCTGGAAAATGACGGAGGGAAGCGGACATCAAGGCTTGGTTTCGGGGCCAAACCTCCCTCTTTTCGCCAAGCCACAACTTCTGGACTCCCTGGGAAGTCAAGGCAGGGATCCGCTAAGCCACTACCCATTCCTGCTGGCCGCAGTGCCAAAAAGCCAGAAGGACGAGAGGGTTCCACTTACCTGGAGCAGGGAGAAGGCGAAGAGGCGGTGGCTGCTCCATCTTCTTTTAAATTAATTCCCTTTGCCAGGACCACACCACGTCGGGGAAGAAGGAAGCCCCCTTGCCCGGTCTCTCCTCCTGGTCCTTTCCGTCGCGTGGCTGCAGCCGGTGGGTCGGGGGACCTTCCTTCTCGGCTCCCCTCCGGCCAAAGGAGCCCCGTCTATAAATAAAGAGCCAAGACCGGGCCAACGAGAGGCTGTCGGCTGCCTCCGCCCTGGCTGGGCTGCCTCTCGGTTTCCTGCAAGTGAAGGACAAAAGCAAAGCACAGCTCAATGTGTTTGTGTGTCTCCCTCCCGCCTCCCTCTTCTCCCTCCCTCCCTCCTTCGCTTTCCTCTCTTGATCTTAATTGCCTGGCAAAGGGGTTTCCCTGGGAGAACGGAGCAGGGAGGGGAAATCCGCCTCCGGAACGGAGGCAGAAGGCTTGGGGGCAAGGAGGCGGGTGAGAATCCACCCAGGTTGGCGTGTTTCCCCCCCCCTTTCTCCCGGCCCCCCGCCCCGCCCCACATGCCACCTTTCCTGCAACCCAGCAGAAACCGGGAGAGCCGCGGGGATCCGAAGAGAGGATTCCCAAAATCTACACAAGGTCAACAAGAAAAATAATCATACTAACCCTCCGCCACCTCAAATAAAACACTGTGCAAGCTTTTGGGAATCACCAGTCTCTTGGTCAAGGAAGAGGGGGCCAAAGGAAGCAGAGAGGAAATGGAGGGGGGGGGTTGATTGGGAGAGCTTGTGGTCTACATGGGTGTAAAGGGAGAAAAAAAAAGGTAAAGAGACAGATCCAAGGGATTTTGAGGGGCCTCACGTGAAAATGAGTTTCAGAATCATGTCCTGGCAGGAGACTCCGTTCCAAGGGTGCGTCTCTCCCTTCCACAACCAACACGTTTGTCGAGAAAAGCCAATCTCGCACCTTGGATCGTCTGAACTACAAGTTACAAGTTACCCAGACAGACTTAACTTTCTCAGGCTCGCCAGGGTGTTCAAACTACGTTGGGCGTGTAACTTTAATGGGTGAGCACAAAGTTATGCCACAGGTGCCATTAGGAACCCTTTTCCAGGCACTTGTGAACGCTCCTTACGAGGGGCAGCTTTGGGAGAAATTTGACGTCGGTTTCCGAACTCCATCATTAACGGCTTCACGGAAAAAAAAGAGAAGAAGCCGTGAGCAATTTTTATTTTGCTTTTAAAGGTATTAACACGGAGTGGCAATCTTTTCATCCCCGGCGGCAAGCGGTGCCTGAGAACACAGTTTACTTTGGAAACACCGCCGTGCACAACGGGAGCAATTACTTTTTAAAAAGGAACTTTGTGAGCCCGAGGGATGGGGGGAAACACCGTCGCTGCCTCCGTGCCTGCACTGAGGTTGTGGCAAGGCATGAAAACGGCCTCCTCCGGGGCTCGGTGGCCGTGCCAAGAGCCAGAAGGTCAAAAGGGGGCATTTTCCGGAGAGCCGCGGGGTGTGTACGGGGTGTGTGTTTTGGAACGGGGGATAAAATGTTCCTGACTCAAAGGACAGCCCTGTCAACAAAAGGAAAAACCGTGGGAGTCAAATCATAGCCAGCCGGCCGGCCGAACTTCCCCCCATTCTCTGGACTGAGGGAACCGATGGCTGTGCGAGACTCCCGGGCAACCCACAGAGGAGGGAAGAAGGCAGATCTCAGGAGCCGGCTGGCCTACCTTGGAGGGCGAGGGACAATTGGAGGAAAGGAGGGGAGAGGACTAGGGGTCAAGCAGGGATGACTGCATCCAGACCCATCTGCATGCCATTCATGGCTGTTTTCCTCTGGATTGCACAAACGCTGGCCTTCCTGGGAGGCAGAGGGAGGTAAACGCTTCAGCCTGCACGTTCTGGAGGGTGGCAACCACCACCTCCCCCACCAACACCTCTTTGGGATGGTTTCTTTTCTCTGTGTGACGGCAGAAAGGGTGAGTGTCACACGGGAGTGGTCAGGTAGCCCGGGGTTGGTCTAGATGACCATCAAGGTCCCTTCCAGCTCTAGAAGGCTAGGATGGGAGAACAGCCACGGGTGCGTGTGTTCCTTTTTAAGAAAAAGGCAGGGAAATTTATTTTATTTCTATGCTGCCCATCTGGCTGTCAAGGCCACTCTGGGTGGTTAAGAACAACAACAAAAAAGCACTAAAACCAAACACAAAAGAATAAGCACATTAAGATCACAATAATATGAAAAGGAAAAGGGTGGGATTCAAAATACCTCGGCTGTGGGGTTTGCCTTGAATCGGCCATTGGGTTGGGGGGGGAGGGAGGGAAGGAAGGAAGGAGGGAAGGTGGAAGAAAAAGGAAGGAAGGAAGGAGCTGATGGTGGGTGGGTGGGTGGGAGGGAGGGAGGGAGGGAGGGAGGGAGGGAGGGAGGAAGGAAGGAAGGAAGGAAGGAAGGAAGGAAGGAAGGAAGGAAGGAAGGAAGGAAGGAAGGAAGGAAGGAAGATTGATCATTTATGGTCTCATCAGTTCAGGTTTTTAACAAGGAAGGAGCTGATGATGAATAGATGGAAGGAAGGAAGAATGAAAGAAATAGAGAAAGAAATAAGGAAATAAAAGAAAGAAAGAGAGAAAGAGTTCCCCCCCTTTTCCTCGCCTTCTTCCCCCCACCCCTCCCGTCTCTCCATCTCTCTTGTATTTCAGGAAATCTGCCATCTCAGCGGCCGCCACCCAACGCCCCCGCAACGTTTCGGGGGAAGCCCAGGCTCAGCCGAGGAAGGATTCCTCACAGACAGACCTCGTGACTCGACTGCCAAGCAGGGATTCTCCCCCCCCCTCTCTCTTTTTACTCTACCCTCCCCTCCCCTTTTTCTCCCCACCACCATCACCGCCCACGCATCCTCTCCCTTCCTCCCCCAACTCTGCAGAGAGAGAGAGAGAGAGATGCCCCGTTGCCATGGCGACACGAGAGGCCTGGACCACTTCCTCCGTCTCTGCCCGAGATGCTCAGGTTTCTCTCTCTCTTTTTTTAAATATAATTTTCTTTTCTTTTTCCCCCTTCAAAAGAAAAGGGGGGGGGGGGGAAAGAGCCTGCCAGATGAAAGAATCAATAATTCATCTGTCCTGGTGGTGCTGTTTATTTTTCTTTTCTTTTTTTCCTTCCTGGCTACCCTTTTTTCTGGTTCTCCTCCTCCCACCCCCTCTCAACCACGGAGGCGCAGAAGGAGGAGGGAATCCCCTTTGCTAAAAATAACCTGCATTCATTCGAGGAAGGGGAGGGGGAAACCCCCCGAATCGCTGCACACGCGGCCTCCCCCCTCCTTTCCACATATAAATATTTAAAAATAAGCATATAGGCTGTGCATTTTCACACACACACCCCCTTCCTTTCCCCTTGCAAGCCTCACGAAGGATTTGGGGGGGGAGCACCCCAGAGTGGGAGATGAAAAACCGCCACGGGGTTTTTGCACAAAGGCGAAGGGTTCCCCTGGATCCCACCCACCCACCTTTCTGCACCGTTGGCTGCAGCAGAGAAAGAGCGAGGGGAAAAGGGGGGGGGGACACAGGGAAGGCCCCGCAGGGCGTCTGAGAGAAAAACGCAGGTGGATCTGAGCCGTGTTGTTGCTATGAATAGACCTCGCCGTGGCAGCCTCAGCGCACGTGGAGGAGGTGGGGGACTCCACGATCGGGTGTCCCCCCCCCCCCCGTGCGCCCATGGGGAGCGTGGCTGCGGCAGCTCTTACCGAGGCGGAGAAGATGGCTTTGCTCTTGGGCTGAAACGTGCAAGGTTGGGGGCCAGGCTGCCACAGGGGGGGAAAAGGGAAGCCAGGGAGAAGAGGAAGACGGGGTGGGGGGCTGGCCGGGGACAGAGAGCGGGCATTGGGACGCTTTTCAGCTCCGTGGGTGGACCTGCTGTCTTTTAAAACAAAACCACCCTCTCTCCAACTTTTGACTCCAGGCCTTCCTCAAGCTTCTGCAGGCAGGCTGGATCACAACTCCCATCAGCCACCCTCGTCCTCACACGGCTTGAGGGTCGCCAGAGAGTTTGTGGCTTCTTCGCCAAAGGGGGGGGGGGCTGCGGAGAAATGTTACGAACATCACCAGGGCGTGCCCCCCCTCCCTCCCCGAGATCTGGCTGCCCGAGGCGAGCGCCAAGACGGCCGAGTCTTCCATCCCAAGGGCAAAAGGCAGCTGCTGGTTGGGCATCTTTGCCCACGGCGGGTGGGAAGATCCCGGAGGGCAGCCAGAAGATCGCTTAGGGGGTGTGCAGATTTTTTTTTCCGGCGTTTTGCAGCCACCTCCCACCCGTTGCCAGATGAGGCAGCCATTTCGCTTTGCCTTAGAACAGAAGAGGAGAAGCCACACGGGCCCCTGGAAGCGGACGGGCAGGACAAGAAGAGTACCTTTCAGTATTGCCAGGGGAACGGCTAGAAGGCCGTGCTCTCCCGCTCCACAGATCTAGCCGGTCTCTTTCAAGCCCTCCTGCCCTGGTAGAGGGCTGGACTAGATGACCTTCAGGAACCCCTCTCCAAGCTGGCTTCCTCCCTCAGGCTGCCAACCAAGGGTTTCGAGCTGAGCTGGTCACGGAGGGAAGGAGTGTCTGCACGACACCCTTTCCTTCGGGATGATTCAGCTCGAATTACTCACCGTTCAGATGACATCAGCCGCCGTCACCGGAGGGGCGAAGGCAAGCCACGTTCCACATCTGGCGAGGCCAAACCACCCGGCTTTCCTTCTCCAACCGGCAAACAGGCTTCGTCACTTGGGATAGGTTCGATAAAGTTCAGAGTAAAACCCAAAGCGGACTCAGCACAAACCCAACCCCCCCCCCCCCCAATGAAATACCAGCCGCTTTCGGTCACATTAGACTCTGGACCAAGCTAGCCTAGCGCGGCCTGGCAGCAATGCCCTCTCTGGGGTGAGAGGAGGAAGGAGAAGAGCCCCTTTGTGTTGGCTTCATGGTCTGTTTCGGGGTACGCCTGGCTCTCCCTCCTAGGAGACAAAAATACTGGGTTGTCTGGCTACCTGGACCCCCCCCCCCCCCCTTTTGGCTTGCTTCGGCAAGGCTGGGCCTTTCTGACGCTCTTAAGGCCAAACTCCCGACCCATTTTTAGCTAGAAAATAATGTTTTGGGGCACTGGAGAGTGGACCGGGGGGGGGGGGGGGGAGAGAACCCCGTCGTCCTTCCAGCAACCTAGAGGTTCCTGCCTCTGCATCGGACCTCCTCTGTTTATCTCAGCCTTTGCAGGGTGGAGGGTTTTTTTTTTGGGGGGGGGGACGTGGAAACTCATCCTATCTACCCAAAGCAAAAAGGCTGCCACCCCCACAGGAAGGGAGAGATAACAGAGGACAATGGCACTCCTCAGATGCCGGCCAGCCAGGAGGCAGGGAGGGGGAAGACCGATCGATCGATGGAGGCCCAAGATAACGGCGGTGGGAGAGGAACAGGAGCAAACCAGCGACCGCGGAGAGCACCAGGGGGGCCCCCCCGATGGACCCACAGCCACAGACGCCAAGAGGGGACAACTGCCTCCCCTGCCCCACAGAAGCCCAAAGGCTTCAAACCGTACTTCCTAAAGGTACACTGCCTCTGCGCTTGGAGGCTCTGTCCTGCCCCTAATGTCTGGAGCAGCAGACGCCGGGTGTGGGCGTTTTATCAGCAAGCCAAAAAAAAAAAGCTCTCCAGCGTTGCTACCCCTTCGCCTGGTCTACTCTGGGGTCTTGTCTTGTCTTAAGCTAGGTCTCTAAAATCTCCGTTTGGTCTATACCCAATGAAGGGCGCCGTTCTGCTTCGGACCGTTAACGGGGTTGCCCCGTTCGCCTCTCGGCCCCGGCTCCTGGGCTTTTTAGCACCACAGATGCTAAAAAGACTTGAGAGGCAACTGAGCTCAGCTTTTAAGAGACACCCCCCGCAATCCACAAAACTACCCCGGGGTTTCTGCCTCACAAAGCAGCTCCAGGCATCCCCTCTTCCCTGCCGAGAGAGCATCGCTTCCTGACCCCACAGTCTGAGCAGCTTCTCGGTCCTTTTACAGGAACCTCCTGCTGCTGTTCACAAGAGAACCGACATGAGTAAAAATGGAATTAGCCTTACTTACATCTGGCAGGAGAACAGGAATGGTTTGCCAGCAATACAAGGAACATCTTTCCATCCAGCACGGATCTCGGACCTTCTAGGCTGGAGAAGACGTCCTAAGGGGGGGGGGGCCAGATGTTTTAAGGCTATTTTAAATTTGCCAGGCATATATATATATATATACACAAGACATATACTACACGCAGATGTAATTTTGCACGCATGTCTCTGTGTGGGCAAATGGATATGCATATACCATCGCAACAACTTAAAGAGATATTTTTTGGTGCGTGTGCATACACAAGTATGTCATTTTGCGGAGGAAAGGGGGGTTCGCCACAGCACAGGTGCTGGCCAATTGGTGCTGCACGCCACTTGCTTCTACTGCAAGAGACTCAGAGAACCGGCTATAAATCTCAACTCTCCACTGTCACAAAAGGAGGGGAAAACATATATTTCTTTGGGGTTTTTTTTGTGGGGGGGATTTTTGAGGGCAACACAGCTAGAGGAACTTTCTTCCAGAAGAGGGTCAGATCGCATTTTTTTTCACACATACTATTCCAGACACCTGTTTGGAACTGTTTTGCATGGATGCCGAAGAAGCCAGAGAGACAGAGAGAGAAAGAGATGGCACAGTTCAAATGTTTTATTCCCTTGGGAGTTTGGGGTTTCCAGGTCGGGGCAAAAAAAGGTGTATTTCTGATTTTTTAAAAAAGCTGCATGTCCCCCACGCAAGCCGGAGGTGCACGCCGGAGGTGTTTCTGTGGCCAGGAAGGTGGTTCATGGTTTGCCGGAGGGTCCCGATGGAATCGATCACAGTTTGTGTAACCCCAGAAGGCAGAGAAGGGGGTGTGGGTTTGAAGGTTTCTGGGGTGGGGGGAATTGTTCTCCGTTGGCAAACGGGGAGATTGGCTTATGCCAAAAAAAAAAAAAAAAAAAAACCATTAACTCTGGAGGATCTACTGTTAACACCAGGAAGATCACCACCAGAAAACTCAACATACAGTTCTAGATGATCCTTGAAAGGGATCGCTGTCATGCTCGTGTGACCCACCTCCGGGAGGAAGACCTCTTGTCCTGGACCACAGATCCCATGATCCCTTAGTGCTGGGTCAGGGGCTGATGGGAGTTGTTGGCCCCAGTCATCTAGAGGGCCAAAGGTCCCACACACACACACACACACCCCATCTGGCCGGATCCTGTGGGCAGATCGTGGGCCGCCTCAAGAGTTTTCTTGAACCTGCATGAAGGGACAGCCCCGACGGGAGGCAGAGAATGCTCCTCGAGTTCAGAGAAAGCAAGTGGGGGGGGGGGGGGGAGCCAACCAAGCGAAGGATTTTGGGGGGGGGGGATGGGGGGTCCAAAGGGAGGAGACGAGATCTGCACCCTTTCTGCCTTAAAACGGCCTAGCAAGGCACCTGCCTGGGTGGGCGGAGGGGGAGAAGAGAGGTGAGAAACGGCGTAATCTCCCCCCCCACACCCCAAATCCCCATCTCTCCCCCTCGAGTCTCATTTGTGGCTATTGTAAGTCGAGTGCCTTTGGTTCATGGGGTTCTCCGGGGACTTCATCCACTCCTTCTTCAGCAGCTGCTTGAGCTGCGAGAGGCGCATGTTGGGGTTCTCTTGCTTCAGCCGGGGCAGGTTGGCCTCCTCGAAGGCCGTGAAGGCCGCCTTCATCCGCCGCTCCGGGTGGCGGTCCAGATCCTCGGCGAGGCTGACGGGAGGAGCAAGGAAGGGGAAGAGGTTAGACCGGGTCGCTGGCGTCTTCCGGGAACTCAAGCCTCTCTTCCCACTCCCGCCAACCCTCCTCTGGGGTACGTCAAAAGCCCTGCTTACAAAAACGCCTCTCTCTGGGGGGCGACGCGTTATCTTACTTTAAAATGAGAGGTTTAAAATTAACGGATCTCCGCGGAGGAGCTCACTGTCGTCGTTCCCCCCACCACCACCCTTTTTACAAACTCTGTGGCAGAAAAGAAGCCGGGGCCGTCTTGCGGGTTCTCTTTGCTCCCAACGTTGGGGGAAAATCTGCGCTTGGCTCCGGAACGGACACGCCCCCCCCCGGATCAGGCCCCACCGGCCCACCTGAGGACCGCAATCGCGTCTTCGATGGTCCGCGCCTCCACGGCGCCTTCCTCCAGGACGGAGCGGTTGATGTTCTCTTCCAAAGGCGTCTCAAGGTGACTTTTCTGCTTCTCGGCTGGAGAGGAGAAAGAGGAGGAGACGACCGGATGACTCACGGCTCCGCATCGATCTTTTTTTAAAGGCCAGAACGGGCAGGGGGAAGGCCTTCCGCGCTGGGCCATAAGACGCCCTGGTCCTGCCTCCACCCCCACCCCAAAAGGGGCTACCCCTCGAGGGAAGATGGGGGGGCAACTCTCCTCCTGGAGAATGGGGTAACCGGAGGCCGCACAGACGGCAGCCGCTCCTTACCGGTCTCTGAGTTCTCCTTCTGCTGATCCTTCCGCAACGTCTCATCGATCTGGGCTCGGGTGACTTTGCTCGGGACGAGCGGCTTGGGCACCTTCCCCTTCAGCTGAGCATCTTCCTCTTCGAGGAGGCGCTGAAGCTCTTTCTTACGCTCCAGTTGCTCCAGGCGGCGCTTCTCGCGCTCCTCCTTAACGCGAAGAGACGGAGGAGAGAGAGAGAAAGAGTCAGCCCCTTGCGACAGTGGGTCACTCGGCTTCTCCACAAACCAGGGACACGTAAAACAGGAGGAGACCGATAGCAGAAAGAGATGTTATAGAGGACTCGTCGTTAGAAGAGGAAATTCCTTAACTGATTGATATAGAAGGCATTCACAAGAAAAACATCACTCAGTGATGGTGAAGGGAAGTGTTTAAATGGTCTTGTTTGTACTGCATTTATTTCGTTTCAGAAAACACCTCTGATCTGGGATTTCCAGCACTCAATATCTGAAATATTAATGAGGTTTTAAATACTTAGGTTCAGGCTCTGAGGTACTTGGAATTTGTGGTTTTTAGGTGGGCGTTGGTGTGGATTATTAATTCCTCTCAGGAAGAAGAGCGTACACCGAGCAAACAACAACCCAAAGACTGTTAATGAACGTTTTAAAATGTGAGGAAGAGAAAAAGATGGGAGAGAAAGAGGGAAAATGAAGGAGCGGGAGCTAAAATACAATAGACAGCAAGAGAAAAAGAACAGAGATGTCCGGATAAGGAGGAGGGAGGGAATGATGCAGAGAGCACGAGAGAGGGGAAGAAAAAAATGAGAATAAAGGGACTGACGAGAGACACAGAACTCTATGGGTTCCCAGTGCCAAATGGAAGCAGGGAGCATTAGCAAATTAAAACAGGTGCTCAGCGCAAAGGGGACACCATGCCCCGGGAGACGGTTCGATATCACAGAGATGAGGGCCTGAAACCTGAGCCGGATGGAGAAGAGCGGAGTTAAGCTTTTATATCTCCGACTGGTTCTCCATTCGCTACCCCCCCCCCCCGGGGAACAGCCTCGTGTTTCGGGGAGTCATGAGGGGGCCTCGGAGCGGAGGAGCCCGGCATCCACTGACGAAAGCGGATTTAGAGACCCACGGCCCCAACCGCTGATGCTCTCGAGATGCAGCCGCAGGGTGGATGAGGCCAGGCTTTGGACAGAGAACGTGTTGAAGGTCCCCCCGTGGGGAGCAGAGCAACTGGAAATAACGGAGGGGGAATCATCGGACCACTATGGGAGAAAACGCGATCGGGAAAATGCGCCCAGGTACCAGCTGCTGAAGTCAGGCGCAGGGTCCTTTCCCCAAACGGAATCTGAGCGCACCTTCTCAGGGGGCAGAGAACCGAGAGAAAGCAAGCCTGGTGTTATGCTTTTGCCGACCCTCTTTACCCTGGGGTGACCTCAAATCTTGGCAAAACGGCCCCCAAATCTCTGCAGAAGGAGGTTCAAGTTGGACCCTGACTACGGCATGGTGTTTTTAGCATCTGTGCATTAGGAATGCCTCCTGCGGTGGTGCAAAAAGGGGGTCTATTAAGAGCAGGGAACGTCCTGCAAGAACAGGAGACACAGGTGGGTTTATTCAGAGACACAGAGGGGGAGCCTAACCTGGCCCTTCATTCGTTCGTTTGCTCGCTCGTTCACAGCCTGAGCGGCAGGAATCGGCACTCGGGTCCACGGGGGCTTGCTTGTCAGCTGCTGCCATCGTCTGGCCAGGCCGAGAAACGGCCGTGTTGCCAAATGCAGTACAAGAGCATCGAAAGAGCCCCACAGCCGGATCAGACCCAAAAAGACCCCGTCTGCTCTGAAAACATTCTCCCAGAGGGGTCAAGCCGCTGGACAAGAGAACTACGGAATTCTCCCACGCTCGCTCCCCAGTGAATTATAGACCAGAGGGGACCCAGGTGTCCTGAGGAACAGCCGTGAAGACATCCCAATCCTGTAAATTTATCCAGGCTGCTCTGAAAGTCACCCAAGCTGGCAGCCATCACAGCATCCGGTGGCAGGGAGTTCCACAGTTCAACTGAGTGGAAAACTGCAGCAAGGAAAGCTACAGCTCAGGGCTCAAGAAAAGGTGCAAAACCTGATTTTCCACATTCCAGAGAAGGGACAAAACTCAGAACAACACACGAAAACGTCACCCAGCGAGACAGGAAAAAAAACGCGCACACACACATACACAAAAGACACACTGTTTTCTCCGGAACAAACCAGAATGTCCATTTCGTTTATCTCTGCATGATCCACAAAGCGAGCTGGAGGTAGGGAGACACACACACACACACCCAGCTATTTCTCCTGGACAATTCACATCACTAACCAGGGTGGATCTGATTTAAATCAAATTGATGCAGATTTTAAATTTAAAAAACAAGATATTGTTTTTTGACGACTTAAATTTTAAAAATCATTTTTTAAAATTTAAACCATGACTTAAACTGATTTTTTAAAAAACATCATTGATTTTTATCCACCCCGTCACTAAAACATTAAAAAGAGAGAGAGAGTCCTCTCCGACGTGTACAAACCTGCCCTTAAAAACTAATCATGAGCTTGTGTTTTTCACTCCAAGAGGGAAAGACGCAAAGAGATACGGAAGGAACATGAACTCCATATAGAAAGATGCTGGTGATTTAAACGCATTAAGTCTCAACCTGACAACATCTGCGGGTGGCCACCAGTGGCCCACCCTTGGCACAGAGCACAGTGGGGCAAAGGGTGGCCCTCCGGATGGCACGAGATGAAGACTCCTGGGGGGACCATAACCGGTGGCCAGGAATGCTGGGAGTTGTAGTTCTGGAGGGCTGCCATTGGCCCAAGAGAGAGACGGTGCCGTCACATGAGTGGTTTGGAGAAGCAGGCTGTAGCGCACAAAAACGCTGGCCACGTAAACCCTAAAACGTGTTTAAGGCCCGCCCCCCCGGCTCTTGGTTGCTTTTGGTGTTATAACATCTTAAAATGGGAGATTTTAGAAATGGTGAGACCTAGATATCGGAGGCACGTTCTCTCTCGGCATCGGTGACCTGCTTTCCACTACTTGCCCCGTCCACCCCCAGTTCAGAAACCTGGGCAAAAGCACGCAGTCGGCCCGCTCTGCAGGGCCGGCCCCTGCCTGACCTTCCGCTGCTCCTTCCGCATGACATGCTTGTCCTCATCTTTCCAGAAGGCGTCCTCCAGTTCCTTCTGGCGCTTGGCGTCCGCCACGGCCTTGGCCTCCGCCTTCCTCGCCCGGGCGGCTGCCGACTTGGTGTTCTCCCCTTGGAACTTCTTCGGCATTCCTCAGGATGCTGGGCCCTGAAAAGAGGGAGAGAGAGACGGAGAGCGGCTGTAGCTTCGCCCTGCAGAGACACAGAGAACCCTAGAATCCGGGAGGGGGAAGCGGGGCCTCTGAGGTCATCCAGCCCAACCCCCCGGTTCAGTGCAGGAACTCAAATCCAAGCAGATTTGACCGACGGTGGTCCAATTTTCTCTGGAACGCCTCCAGTGTTGGAGTGCTCACCCCCTCCCGAGGTCATGGGTCCCGTTGTCGTACTGCTCTAACAATTAAGAAGTTTTTTTCCTGCTATTCTGCCGAAATCCGGCTTCCTGTCCCTTGAGCCCATGATGACATGTCCTGCACTCTGGGAGGATGGAGGACAGATCCTGCCCTTCCTGTGAAGGACTACCTTTCAGGTCTTTGAAAAGTGCTCTCCTCTCTCCCCTTAAGCCTTCTTTTCTCAAGGCTAAACCAGCCATTGAGGGACTCATCCAGAAACAAAACTGGCTTCACACCATGGAAATCTCAAGGGGTAACAAAACTAAGGGCTCCACCTCTTTGGAAAGAAAGGAATATACCTAAACGTGGGGCATGAGGAGCAACGAAAATTCAGGAGGGAAATAAAAGGAATTGGAAGGAAAACTTTCGGAACCATCTCCAGTCCAAATACAATATATTGTGGCGGAAAGACCTCAACACTTCTCACGCAGGCCCACAAAAATGGCTATTTTCTGTTGATATGAAACGGAGGCAAATGACAAAATTAGGAGCAAAATTTCCAAACCGTCGTCACATTTCCACCCACACCTCCTGGCGATGGAAATAATTACTTCTGCAATGTAGTAAAAGCAAACATAAATAAAATTAGAGGTGGGGGAAAATAAGCACAACGATTTCAGACGTTTTTGCGGCAGATCCTATGCCTTCATTAATGGCTTTTTTTTCTTAGCTGCTGTTTCATGCTTTCATTGACCACTGAATGGGGCTCCTTCCAGACACTGATTGGGGGGGGGGAGCAGGGAGTCACATCACACAGGATGAAAAAGGGGATAAACATTTAAAATTTTTTAAAAAATTAACAGTTCCTAATCTGGCCTGGAAACCAGGATCAACATAAAAGTTTCAGAAAAACGATCTCAAAAGATTTAGTAGTAGCATCCTTCAGTCTCGAGGGACTATGATAACGTGCTCTGTATGGAGGACTTTGAACAGCGTCTAGTGTGGCTGAGAAGGCCAATTCGAGAGTGACCATCCCTTCCACACTGAAGACAAATACAATCTCTCCCCTGTCCAGCTCCCTGGTTTTGCTGGTTTCGGGACGGCCTCTTTGCCTCGGCCTGCTGGACAAGGGTCTCTTCAAATTGGGAGAGGCCATGATGCACCGCCTGCCTCCAGGCTGAATGCTCGGAGGTCAAGGTTTCCCATCAGTTGAGGTCCATTCCTAAGGCCTTCAGATCCCGCTGGCAGATCTCCTTGTATCGCAGCTGTGGTCTCCCTCTGGGGCGCTTTCCCTGCACTAATTCTCCATACAGGAGATCTTTTGGAATCCGACCGTCAGCCGTCACGACATCAAAGTACTTTCTTCGGAAGAAAGTGGCGGGGGGAAAGCGGAAATCATCAAAGCGCTTTGATCCCTTCCGCCCCCCGCTCCTTATGTCCCTGTATAAGACCACCCTCGATTTTTAATTTAAAGATTTTAGACAAAAGTGGTGTCTTATACATGGAAAAATACGGTAATATAATATAATATATAAAAAAAACCTAGAGAACCACTACTATGTCAACATCTAACAAAATTACAATGAGAACAGAAATAAATGCATATAAATAACAACACAAA
Organism: Intellagama lesueurii; assembly: GCA_037013535.1. Lineage (NCBI taxonomy): Eukaryota > Metazoa > Chordata > Lepidosauria > Squamata > Agamidae > Intellagama > Intellagama lesueurii. Next base: position 2,125,645 of record JBAJHW010000020.1, on the reverse strand, counting down.
TTTTGAGTGGGGGGTGGGTTTGGGTGCTGCTCGGCTATTGGTTGCTTTGGGAGGGGCAACAGGTAAGCAACCCCGTTATTCCTGGGGAAAAATGTCTCCCCAGGAATGAAGAGGGAAGGAGGGAAAAACCTGAAGACCAGCAGCTTCCCCCCCCCCCCCCGATTTCTCTTCAGGGGGTGGGGCTCCATTATGGAAAACCCTTTTATTTGTGCGTGTGTGTGTGGGGGGTATATAGCAGTTTTAAAGTAATAATACTAATAATAATACTAATAATAATAAAGACACCCTGGGCTGGATTGAGCCCCAGGTGAATAAAATCAAATTTAGGGGTGGAAAGACAAGCAGGGTTTGTTTGGGAGCAGATAATTAGCAAAATGAGGGCTAATAGGTTCCCCCCCCCCCTTCCTCAGCCCCACCACTTGGGGGGGTGCTTCATTTCTCCCCTCCCCCTCTCTCTCCCTGCCCCCTCCCCTCCCCTCTCCCCCCCCCCCACAGGGGGGTCGAGGGCCTCCCTTGGGCGGGGGGGGGGAGGCTGAAGGGAATCCGCCGCCATCCGCCCCCCCCCCCCTCTCCGGTTTACCTGCCGCCTCCACCTCCGGGCGTCGCAGCCTTTGTCCGTCACGCCCCCGCCCCTCTTTGTCGCCTTCCCCCCTCCCTCTCGGCGGGGAGAGGAAGGGCGTCTTTCCGCCCGCCTCTTCCTTTGCGAGGCCGCCGCGGCCATCTTGGTTGAGGGCGGAAGCCCTTTTTTCTTTCTTTCTTTGTTTTCCCTTCATGCAAATTTTTCTTTCTCCCGGCCACCCTTTCCTTCCCTCTCTTCCCCAGGCTGAAAAGAGTCGAAAAAAGGGGCAGATTTCTCTCATTTCCGGTAGTAATTTCCAATTTAATTGCCCGTTATAAAGATGGCGCGGACGGCCTCACGCCTCGGCTGACGAAGATAGCTGCTCGTTGCTTCCTTTCAAGGCGCGCCCTATATAAAGATGGCTCCCACTGTGTGGGTTTTTTTTCTTCTCCGCCCCTTATGCGCCTGCGCACGCTTCCGCCTGGGAAATGGACATATCTCTATATATAGAAAAAGGGAGGGGGAATCCAAGATGGTGGCAGTTCATTTCCCGGTGTCAAAATGGCCGCCACGTAGGTCACGCCGCCCTTTGCCAAGATGGCCGACCGGTTGCCGTGGCAACGGCCGGGCTTGCTTCCGGAAGGGAAAATCGGAGAAGATTGCAATTGATAAAAAAAAATAAAGTTTTTTTTTGGCATGAAGCTGCATGGATTGCACAGTTTCGGAAGCATAATGGCAATAAAATGTGTGATGTTTTTGCCAACCCAGGCAAGCGTTTTACAAGCGCAGCAAGAATGACAAACTGCCAAAAATCCTGCCGTCAGTCTTTATAACCTTATTAAAAAATATAATCCGATTAAAAACGAGGAAACGTTGCTCCCTGAAAGCCACACAAAGAGAAAGTGCGTCATTGAACGAGGAAAAGAAGTCAGGGAACATTGCTGTGTGAATTCTCTGCTCTTATTTACTTCCTGATACCAAAAAAAAAAACACACATGATTTCCTATTTATTGGTACAAGAAAGCCAACCCAATCATCCCATGTTGTAAAAAAAAAAACCACCTAGAATAAAGTTTCCCCTCAAAGATTGCAGGAGAATTATAGAGCTCAGAGGGCCCTCAGAGGTCATCTAGTCCAACCCACCGGTGCAGGAAACCCACAGCAAGAAGCACCCCAAAAAGATGGCCATCCACAGGCCTTTTAAAAACCTCCCACACATGAGATCCCATTTGCTTGCAGGGCCATCGGTTGCACCGCCAAACAGCGACCATCCCACCGCTTATCACAGCAAAAATGCCTGGAAGGCTGTCTCTCTCTCTGCCCCTCTTTTGCCGGGTGCAAGAAGCTCTGCTATTTTAGACAGGTCCTGGGGGGTCCCCTTCCTTCGCCTGCCCTCCACCACAGACCCGTCCGGCGAAGAGGAACTCAGTCAGCCCTCTTTCCACCCCGTCCTCCTCCCTGGACGTCGGCTGAAATGGTTTCTGGTCACCGGAGTCAGAAAGATCGTGTGCGTGTGCCCAAACTGGGCATTCTGGTTTGCTTTTTTTAAAAGAGCATTTCTTCCAAATGGGCAAGATGGAAATACAGCTGCCCCCCCCCCCCCCTTTTGCTCTCTGAGGTGGTCTGGTAAAAGCCTCGGATGGGTTGCTTGTGTTTTTGCACAGCCGCTTGGATGGGGTGTGCTGCCACAAAGCAGCTGAACACGGGCACACATATTTCACACCCCGTGGGCTCCAGCCAAGCCACACAGGAGAGTCTCTGTTTCTCTCTCTCTCTCTCTCTTTTTTTTTTTAAAGGAATGCGTTCCGCTGCTGTATGGTGGCTTCAGCTCCTTGCAAAGAGGCCAAGCCATAAAACAATCCCCTTGTTAGCTTCCTGAAATCATGCATATTTATTTATTTCCTTTGCCCGGTGCTTTTCTGGTGAGTAGGGGGGAAAAACACAACATGACCAGAATGTAGACATTTATTTGAGAAAGACTTTCTCAAAACCTTTATTAACAATATTTCAGAAGGAAGGAAGGAAGGAAGGAGCTAGTGATGGGTGGAAGGAAGGAAGGAGCTGATGATGGGTGGAAGGAAGGAAGGAGCTAGTGATAGGTAGAAGGAAGGAAGGAAGGAAGGAAGGAAGGAAGGAAGGAAGGAAGGAAGGAAGGAAGGAAGGAAGGAAGGACTGACAGACAGGCCGACAGACAGTCCTGTCCAACCGGGGACTCCTGGAAACCCCAGTTTCTAAACAAGAAACAGACAGCAGTTATTGTTGAGAAAGATGAACAAAATAAAAATGAATGAAAGAGCGAGGAAGGGTGCAAAGGACCTCTAAATGCAACCAGTACTTCCAACATTCCCAGCGGTAGACAGCCAAAAGTCATGAAACCACCACATCGTGTGAAAAGGTACGAGGCGCCCATACAGATGGTCGTTGATCAAATTCCCAGGATTTCCCAGTAGGGCTGGGGGGAAAATGCTTCCCAGTTCTGTCTGAATCTTTGGAGAAGCCCAGCCGAGTCCTTCCAAAAGCCAGGTGGGGTGTAAGGCAGTCCTTCCTACCTGACTACCATTTCTCCAGAGCAATGAGGACTAGAGCCTTGGTTTGTCTTTAGGAGGAAGGGCCCTAACTCAGTGCGTGAGCCAGGCAGGAAGTCTAAAAGGGGATCTTTGACATCCCCAGGTAGAACGGGAGAGACCTCCCACCCCAAATGTGGAGTTGGAATCCAGAAAAGTAACTTTCGCAGGATCTGGGCCTGAGCGGAGAAGCTGAAGATGGAAACCAAAACCACCTTCCTGCAAAGCGCTAGCTCACTCAATTGGCCGAAGAGAGAACTGGAGCGGATGCCAGCTTTTGGAACAGGGTTGGGCCAAACCCAGACGGTGTGGGGCCCATTTCGGCCACAGCTTTGCAGCCCGACCTGGGGAAAGAGGGTCTCCGGAGGTCCGCCTCATGGTGCCATGGGTCTTGTTGCAGCTAAGCCAAGCGCATCCCCACCCCGAGCCTGTCGGGGCATTATTGCTGATTTCCGGGGGGGCCCCGGCTCCCTACACATCGGTTTCTCGGAGCACGTGGAAGCAGCTGTGGTCAAAAGTGGGGCAGACGCAGACGGATTCCTTTGAGCTTTTGATGGAGGAGGCCCCCACCAGCCCTTCCTTTTCCATCAGGATCTTCTCCTCCGCCGGAAACTCGGCTGAACTCAAAGAAACGGGGATAAAAGCCTCCTTTTGTAGGTCCGGAGAGCTTCCAGGATTCTGCACAGAGCACAGGAGAAGACAGGGTGTGAGCAGAGCGATGCACCCCCCTGGCCGCCACCATTTCCTCCTAGGTGGGCCTGGGGGTGCTGGCATTTTCCCTCCTTTTCCCACCCGTCCCAGGGACTCAGCAGCCCCCTGAGAGCTTCTCCACAGCTAGAGTCTGGCCCTCTGATTGAAAAACGTCCCCCGACATTTGCCATGAAGGAGGGAGGCGGTGTATACCGGGTTTCCCACATGCTGGGGATCATGGAGCTTGTAGTCCATGGTGCTAGGAGGGCACCAGGTTGTGTGGAGAGTAATCCAGAAGGCTATTTCCCACTCAAAGAACTCAGGTTTTCAAGAACGCCACACCATGCTGGTCGGGTGGCACAAGCCCTCCTGGTTTCCGTGCCCAGCCTGCTTGCCCCCCCCCCCAAACTTTGTACCTTGGGGAATGGTTTCGTGACCTCCTCAGGGGAGACTGAGGAGGTCTGCTTCATGATGTCCCACCACAGCACACCGGGACGCTTCACGCTCCTTTTAGAAGGTCCTGAAATTAAAACCACCACCAACACAGAACGGTGAGGGAGCTAGACCACATTGAGGACACACGGCTTTTGGTCATGGAGAAACCCTCCAGAGTCAAGACTGAGAAAGCTCCACCTTTTAAATTCTTGGCTTCACACACTTTCCATCCTGAACATGGAAGGGTTTGCACCTTGTGAGGAAATTCTTCAGAAATACGCCCTTAAACACACACACACCCAGTACTAGCACGGAACACATTTGTTCTAAAAGCTGTTCCCAGCAACCCTCCTCCCTGTTCATGCTTGGCAGATCTTGGCAAAAAAAAAATAAAAGGAGGAAGCTCTGGTTCATCAAAGCGGAAAAAAAATATGGCAAACCTTTCATGGAGCGGGAGAAGCATGCCTGAATATTCAGGGGTGAAAAACTAGATTTGTGAAGAGCGAAATAAACCAAGACCTTGGCAAAGAGGGAGGATCTTTGATCTTTAGATTCTCCCACGTTGATTTTTTTTTTAATTTTGCAAAATTAAAACAAAATAAATTAATCAACAAATGTTCATTTCTTCTTTCCCCCAATTGGCCCTGTTTTGGTAAATTTTCTTACTAAAATTGGAATCGACTCTGGGTGTTATCTCTTAGGAAACAAGTAAGTTCAATTGAATCGGATTTATTTAATTAAATGAATTCAAAGGAGCTCTCCAAAGTACTGAACCGGCACACCGGGCAGGGGGGGAGGGATCAGGACCCCGGAGAGCTCCTTTTCAATAGCCCTGAAATTCATTAATTTCAGTAAAAACGGAAAAAACAAAAACAAAGCAAAAACTCAACAAATTTATTTCAGAGTGAGGTTGCAGGAATTCGAACCCCAGTTCTTCTTTTACTTTTGGCTCTCTCTTGCTAACTCTGAACTAAAACCCAGTGTCCTCCACTTTCACTGAATCAAACTAGATATTAGGAAGAATGGGCATTCTTTCCAATTAACCTGTTTTGCCTCCTGTAACATGACTTTCTTAAAGCTGCATCCCTTTAACTTGCAAATCAAACCCATGTTTTCTTTCCAGAGACCAACCACAAGAAGAGAACACAATGGATGTCAAGATACAGAGGTAAAGACAGCCCCATGCTATGACAAACAGATGTGATTTTGGGGGGAGAAGAGCACCTCTTGGAAACACGGGATAAACATATCATCGGATTCGATCCTGAGACATTGTGACCACAAATATTTCCAAGAGCTTGGGACGAGCCCCGTTCGTCGACTTTAAAAGAACTTGAGCCAAATGGCAGGGGTTAAAGAGTTTGGTGCTGGCTCGTACCTTTCAGGCAGCCTACCAGAGTCCCAACGACTATGGTGGTGACGGTTCCCAAGGCACCGTAGTAGAGGTAAGAGATGGAGTAGAAGTCGTCCAGAATGCCCAGCCTGCCAAGAAAAGGATCTCGTCAGACGGGATCTTTAACGAAGGAATCCAAATTACAACTGGAGATATTTTTTTGATCAAACATAAGGCAGAACGGTGTGGCAGGGGATGTGGTCCCATCAAAAGGGCTGAGCTCTTCACCCCTGAGAGGCTTTTAAACAGAGTATGGATGGCTGTCTGCCTTAAGTGGATTTTGGGGTTGGTCTAGATGACCTTCAGGAACCCCGTCAGACTCTAAAGTAAGCACCACCATTCTTTCTTCTCCACCTCACCTCTCTATGGATTCTGAGACGTCCATGGGGGGAAGCGGCCCAAAGACGATGGTCCCATTGACGCCTTCGGAGGCGTTATAGAGCGGGCAAAAGTCTCCGTAGGAGGGAAGCACCCCCATCGTGGCCTCGCTGGGGGGGTAGATCGTTCCTCCCACCGCGACCCAGAAGGAGAGGGCAAAGCCGACACCAAGACCGGCGAAGACCCCCTGAGAACCAAAAAAAGAAAGGGGAAAAAAAAAAGGAGACCGAGGTTTAGATCAGAAAAGGTGAGTAGCAGCTGCCCGAGGTTCTCCGGGCTTCTAGCAAGACACGGATCAGGTCCAGCTATGGCTCTTCCACCGCGGCGACTTACCGCAGTGTTGCACACGGGGACGAACATGCCCAAAACGAACGCTCCCAGAAGCGGGCCACTAATCACCCCCATCACGGTGAAGGAACCCTAGGTCGAGGAGATAAAAAAACCCACAAGATGAGCATTTATAAAAATCCAGAATTCTTAGGGACATTTCTGGCCGTAATGTCCCAGAAGCAGGGGCTAAAAAGGGGTTTCTGGAATATTTTGACCAGTAGCTTAAAAGGAGGAAGGCCGTGCAGAAGATCCGGGTTTCAAGTGGCAAAGACTCTCTTAAGGAAGTGTGTCTGCTTGCATCTTCAACTTGGAAAAGTTACTTTTTTTAAAAAAAGGCCAGACCAGAGTTCCCCCTGCCACCCTTCCAACTTGTCAAAGCCATTTTAAAAATCCCGATTGGCTTCCCCACCCACCTACCCGGCCGCCTCCTGGCTCAACCCTTTTGGCTTTTTTCAATCCTGACGAGGTTGATTTTTTTTACCCCCGGGCGAGCCTGTTTCAAATGACCGCCCCAGGTTGGACATGCTTCGGGGCCGCTACAATCAGAGACCTTGAATTTCTGATTGGGAAGAACAACGGGACAAAGGTGAATGGTGGGAGAGAACGGGCTTTCTGATAACGCAATCGGCTGCAGCGGTGTGTGCCTCCGCCCACAGGTAATCTGAGGACTTCCAGGCTGGACTGCTACAGGGCGTTGCATGCAGGGCGGCCCTTGGAGACCATTGGGAAGCTGCGCGTGTGTGTATCTGAAGAACCAGCTGCAACAGGAGCACTCTACCTGAAGGACGCCACCGCCAAGTAATGTAGACAGAGCCGCCACTGTGATGCAGGACGTCCCGTAGATCAACGCTAGAGACACAAAACAGATGAGACCCCGGGGTCTCCCTCAGCCTCGTGGCTCCAGAGGAGAAACCCCCGGGGCCCAGCCATCACCCCTGCCGCCCCCACGGCTCTCCACTTACACAGCCCCTTGGAGATCAGAGTGAGCTTCCGGGGCGACAGATTCGGCAAGTTCGGCTTGATCAGGTCCTCCACAGTGACGGCCGCCATGGCATTGATGCTTGTTGAAGCCGTGCTGGGGGGGTGGAAGGAACCGACAGGCATGATTTTTTGGGGGGCAGTGGGAGGAGAGAGTTTGCATGCAAAAGATCCCCCCAGATTTCCTCCCTGGGATCCCCTGCTCCAAGTGCCCCAAAACCCTGGAGAGCTGTCTTTGCCATTGAGGCCGGGCGGGAGTTGACTTCACTTCCAAGGCCCCTAAGGCCTGTCCTTTCTTTTGAAGCATGAGGACTGGAAGCTTAGTTCACATTTAAGGGAAGGGCCAAACGTTGAAGCTAAAGTCTTTATTTGGCACGCCAAAGGTGCCCATTTCCGGCAGTCTCTCCAGGAAGGCCTTTTAAAAGACTCTGAAATCTCACCAAATCACGTACGGCATTGGAGGGACCCTTTAATCGTTTTGCTCTAAACCATAAGGACTAGAAACAGGATTTGTTTTTATAGAGAAGGGTGCTTACGAACCTCAGCGTCCCGCTGTAGGCGCAGGCTAGGAAAAGGCCAGGCACCCCGGGGTAGCTCTCGAAAATATCCAGAACCAAATAGGGCATGTACTGGAGAAAAGAGGAGGGCGAGAGAACTGAGCCACGTCCGTCAGTGACCAAAAAAAAAGCCGTAACTCCATCCACACCCTCTCCACGCGGGGGGGGGGGGGGGCACGAGGCCATCGGGAGCCAACAAATGAGGAAAAGAGGTCTCCCCTCAGCCACGGCCCACGATGAGCCTAATGGAACCTCCAGCCTGAGAGGCAGTCTACCTTTCCACCGACGGCTGCTTGAGCGCAACAACCAGGGAGGAGAAATTGAGGCCACCTCTTAGTTTTTATTCTCCAAGATTATTCTCAGGCTGTCTAAAGTGTCCCCTTTTTCCACCGTCTCTGAGCTTCTGAACCGGAGCACAAGAGGAAATACCTGGTCGGGCGCCGAGATGTATCCGGCCAAGAGGGGTCACAGTCCTTGTAGAGGGCAAACATCACAATGCCACAGCCCACAGCACTGGAAACGATGACGAAGAGGCCGAGCTGGTTGACCAGAAGCGCCCTGGAGAGATGAAGCGGAAGAAACCAAGAGGAAGGAAAGAAAAACACGGCGTGAGTGGAAGGAGCAAAACAGGCCGGGAAGGAAAAGTGTCCCAAGAAGCCAAAACCCTCTCCTAAAACCCGGGTGAGATCGTCCGGCGGCTTGACCTTAGTGCCCCGGGGTCCTTTTTTAAGTTTCAGGGCCTGAAAACTTCTGATTTAAAAGGGGTCATGAGGACTAGAAACCATCTCTTTGGTTAAAAGACACGTTCAAACCCCCCTGCTTTGCATGCGATACAAAAGGGCGCAGTCTCCTTTTTCCCGTCCTAGACTCCTGTACAAACCTGAGACGCGGGGGGACGGCCTCTGCCACCTGAGCCAGCCCAGCCGGCTTCCAATCGCCCCGTGACCCGGGGCTGGCCAGCCACCTGGCGTCGGGGTGGGGTAGCCACGAACACGCCGGAGGATAACGGCGGGGTTATCAGGTTCACCAAGAAATACGCCTTGAGTCTATAGGCTCAGAGGGAGGTAGCGCAGAACTCGTGGCCGGTGGCAAGGGGGCGTGCCACGGACTGGGTCACCCCCCCTTGCCTCCAGGTCCCGGTTCTATTCCAGGAACCATGGGGCACCTTAAGGACCGGGAGGGGGCAACTGGGAGCCTTCCTGGTGCTGAGGGACTTGGGGTCCCATCATCCTGAGACAGACTGGGGCAGCCCATGGAGCTTCTGTGAACAAAGGAGCGTTTCCAAATTCTAATGATTGGCCACCATTTTGGGGGTGTGGGGCAGCTTTGGTTAAATCTAATTATTGCATGGAACAGAAGTGGCCAACTTCCAACCCGGTTCTCTGCGCGTCTTTCTCAGGAAAGACCCGGATCGTCCCCGGCGCCCCCCCCCCCCCCACTGGCGTCCCTCCGCCCAACTCACAGCTTAGCCTCTTTTTCCGTCTTGCAGGCCACGTAGCGTTGCACCTGCGCCTGGTTCACCCCGTACATGGACAAGCCACACCAGCGTCCCCCCCGAAAATGAACGTCCAGAAGGTGTACCGGCTGCGGGGGATCCGGGTTGAAGCTGGGCGGTGGGGAAAGGAAAGCAAGCGGGAAATGTCCCAGTCAGGTTGGGAGACCAGGTTGTACCCCTCTGAAGAGGGTAAGGGAAAGTTCGGACTAAAACCCAGACCGGATTTGCTGTTGCTGCTCAACCAGGGTCACCCACCCACGTGGAAGCAAAGCCAAAAAAAGAAAAAGAGACTTACTCGGCTAGGTTGATCCTGGAGTTGTTGTAGGCGATGCCAAGGACTTGGCCCGGCCCTCCCACCATGAGCGTTCCCTGGATCAAGATGGCGACGAAGCCGGACAGCATGACAAATACCTGGAAGACGTCGGTCCAGATGACGGCCTTCATCCCGCCCTGAAAAGACAGAGGGAAGGCGTAGATAAGACAAGAATTGTGTAGCAAGGGTTCTTAGCGACAGATCCTCCATGGACAAGCGCAACCTACCACAAGAGTCCCAGAAAATTCAGGGGGGGGGGGGGAAACAACAGACGGGTCTTGTCTCTCCACCCCTGAGTCTGAGATTCAGGGGTACCCCTCCATGCAGATTTCCCGAGGGACATGCTCGCCGAAACAGGTAGAGAAGGACGCCAAAATTTCAGCAGCCGTAGTTATTGGGGAAAAAAGACTCCCGGGAGGTTTCCTACGGCCCGTCTCTTGGGGAATAGAGAAGATACTCACGATGGTGGTATAAAATGTACAGATGAAGCCCGTGGAAAGAAGCGAGGCCCAAATGTCCAGGCCCAGTCACTAGAGAGAGAAAGCAGTACATGAACTTTTAGAAGGTGGGTGGCAACCAAAACCCATCACCCAACCTATACCAGTTGTTTATTAATGTCAAACTGGAAGTTTAAAGCCGACTCTGGCATATAAGCAAGCCAGAGCAGCGCATGAGGCAGCAGGAACCAAATTTACCTTGATTGAGGATCAGTGCAGGGGCGTAAATCACAATCCCGGTGTACAGCATCTGGGGGGGGGGGGGGGGGAAAGGGGGAGAAACAAACCTGTCTGAGACCTTTCTAAAATCTGCAGGCGCATCTCAGGAGATGAAGGGGCTCTCGGCCGCTCCTGGCGGAGAGGCCACGCCGAGACACGTTCCGGGAGACTTACCGTGGCCAGGACATACTGGATGGTCCCACACAGGCGGACTTTCTTGGAGAACCTAAGCTCCAGGTACTGCCGAGAGAAAATTGGGGGGGGGGGGGGGGAAAGGGAACTGAAATCCCGGCAGGAAGATGCTTTCCCACGGAGCGCCACGGAAAAGTTGCTCTCCGTGGGTCCTGATATTTTTCTTTTGCTTCATTCACAATTACTTTTGAATCACAAGAAAGGAAAGAGTGGATTCTTTGTTACTCCTCCCCCCCGTTTGACCCACGGAGAAGAAAGGGGTCCCGCAACACAGCCGAGCCAGAATAAAAGCTCCCGGGACCTGCAATGTGCCCCACTCTCCCCCCACACGGAGAACACACTTCCAGCTGTTTCGCTGCTGGGTCCACATTTCCCGGCCAAAAATTCGAACCCCCGGGCCAGGAGGTTCAAAGCACCCGACACCTTCACAGGCGTTTATTTGTCCTGACAACCACACAAGCAACAAAACCCACCACGTGGGAATGTCGCCCTGTTTGTCCAAGTCCGCGGGGTGGGCCCAGCTCAAGCTGTGGTTGCACCTAGTGAACTCTGAGTTGTTGTTGTTGTTTTGTGTGTGTGTGTTTTTTAAAAAGGAGATTGTTTTTTCCCCAAGCAAATAGCAAGGACTCAGTTGTCCCTGTGTATGAGGGCCAGCTTTTTTCTGGCCCTCCTTCTTCGTAGAAAATATTTGCCCGTTGTTTCCCCAGCCCGAAAGATGCATCGGTGGAAAACCAGTAAATGTTTTTTTTTAAAGTCAGATGGTTCCGTTCAGCGAAGCGCCATCTCATACGCAGAGAAGTGGATCTCTGAGCCAAAACGCACAATGGCCACAAGCACATCTGCCATGTTCCCCCTGCCCCCCCTTAATCCCACGGAGGCCACCTGTACATTTGCGTGAAAGACGGCCCTCTCTGTTTGGGGCTCTCGAGAACCTCTCCATCATAAAGAACCTCTCCAGCCGTGCCGAGGAGAGCCGGCCGAGCAAAACGCACCCGGGAGCGCAGAGGCAGTTTCTCCGTGGCTCAAGGCAAAAGTGAGGGAGAAAAAGTGCAGGCGTCCACTTTAGGGGGGGGGGGGTGTCTCGTGGCGCTCTCAGCCTCAGGTAGCAAAAGGTCTTGGGGAGCCAACCCTGGCGTCCAACCCCTGGGGATACACAGCAATAGAAGTCAGTGGCTTTTTTGGGGGGGGGGGGGCCGCTTGGAATCGTACGGTGGTGCCCAAACGTTCAAGAACTCAGGAGGGAACTGGACGGAAAGGGAGATGATGCCAAGAGCGGCGTCCGCTTTGCACATCCTCTGGG